>JAWWLZ010000139.1:70763814-70776208 GCA_035041345.1 Poliocrania exsul
CTGAGCCTCCTTTTCTCCAGGCTGAGCCCCCCCAGCTCCCTCAGCCTCTCCTGCTGCTCCAGCCCCTTCCCAGCTCCATTCCCTTCCCTGGACATGCTCCAGCCCCTCCATGTAATTCCTAAAGGGAGGGACCAAAACTGAACACAGGACTGGAGGTGCCTCAGTACAGAGAAACAATCACTTCCCTGCTCAAGTTCTCACTTTAGAGAGGAAACTCAAATATTTCAAACTCTGTTGAAACAAAAAGTTTAAATATTTTTTAAAATTTGTGGGACAAAACATTCTGAGAATACTTTCAGAATAATGTTGCCATTAAATGGTGTTGTCCTGTACTGGGGCAATGCAAAGCAGAGGAAAGATTCAGCCTTGGATAAGGAAGGGGACAGACTCGGCTGTTCTTTTGTACATTAAATGTCTTCAAATGGCTTGGGCTAAATCACCTTCACTCTAAGAGACTTGCAGAACTAAGAGACTTTTGAAGTTATTTTTGACTCCTTATGGATGATGATTGAGCTTTCAAAGATGGTAAAAGCTGCCATAAAATTGGAGAGAACCATCCATGCAGGTGGAATAATAAAAGTTTCTAAGGCAGCCCTTCACCTCCCACCCACCTAAAAAACAGGCTTTGCACTAGAAAACAATTTTGGAAGAAAGCTACTTTTATATTTGAGTAAACTAACATCCATTGTTGTTGTTGTTGTGCCACTTATTGCAGCTCAGAGTCAGGAGTAAACAGGTAGTAAATAAAGTATTTTATCTTTAATCTTTGAAGTACTTAATGAAGGTGATTGACTTAAGTGTGTCTGGTCTTCAGGGTTTCCTAAAGAGAAGTGGAGCCTCCCAGAAGGAAGGAAAAATTAAAAATAAATCACTAAAATCTATAATGGCAGATTTCAGCTATGCCAATGCTATAGCACCAGATACATACCCTGAATGGCTTGGAATCCTTGCATGTGTTTGGATTATGAGATAATTACCTGTTATTTCATGCTAGAAATACACACTGTTGCTGCTGAGCCCCCCGATGAAAAATAGGGATCTGCTTCTAACCTTGTAAAACAGTTGGTGCTGTCATGTTGTGGGAATGATGCAGATACTCACAAAGAATAATACAGTTTCTTTTACCTTTCTGGGTATGTATTTGTTATTTTCACTTAAAAACTCAGTCTGAACATCCACACACAATCTTTACTGTGTGGACCATAACAATAGGGAGTCATTTCACATATGGATGGAACACAGTTCAAATTTAAAAGCAGATACACTGCAGATCCATCTAACAATCACTTCAGCCAGAACTCATTCAAAGGACCACGATTCATCAAGGAACAGAACAATTTCCATGTCCAAAGCTCTTTTTTTTATTATATCTCTAAGTGCCTCACAATCAGTGGAGAACTGTCATTTTGCAGCCCACTTTATGCCATGAGCTAAGTGACTAACCTGTTCCAAGTGTTTAGTGTCAACTCAGAAAACACAGAAAAATCCAGACAAAAGGAGAAAATTAGCATCCTGAGGAGTGCAAAAAGCTCATGCAAAGCTGAAGATTCAAACAATATCTCTTCTAGTCTTCTGAAAAATACCCAAGGGTCTATGAGAGAGGATTTTCACTGAATTTTTGGTTGATTTATCCGAAACTGAGTTTTCCCCAAACAGAAAATTTTATTGCACTATAAAGTTGGCTTTTAGAATGTGTGAAACTTTTGAGGAGTCTTCAGGACATTCTGTATGAAGACATAGAAACAAATGGAACAAAGATAAAATTCAAGCTTCATTTGCTGTGGGTAGATAATTCCAGAACAAGTCGATATCTTTCTCTGAAAATACAAGACTTTCCAGGAAAAGTGTTACGCATTTAATCTGAGTGTGGGTACAGCATCTGCTGCCAGAACTCTGGTGAGAAGACACCAAGTAAAGTGGAGGTGACAGCAAACAGCAGGTAAAGAAGACCCTGGCAGAGTTCCTCAAGAAATGGGACTTTGGCCTTGGCTCGTTTCATGGTTTCTTGTATGAATTGGCACAAAGTGACACTATCATAATTTGATTTCCCAGTGACCTGATGCTAAAGGGCATCTCCTATTAACAGAAGAATCAGGGCTTTATATCCTAAAAGCTGCATGACCTCGAAGACTGGAATTAAAAGAAAGCTGAAAGGAATTTAATAGGAAAAAAATTGTAAGACTGCATACTTGGAGATGGATCACAGGCATTTCTGTTGCAGTTGGAAAGGAGTGAGAAAGAGGAGCAGTGGGGTAGCACAAGTGATGGCAGAGTGGCTGGAAATGCTGGTGTGATGCCAGCAAGGGGGAAGCTGAATGCAGGAGCCAGAAACTCTTTCCAGTAGACTCAAAGAAAATTATTGGCCTGATATTGAAGCTTCAATTTTTATTGAAGCCTGAAGATTTTTTATATATTTGTAGATTTTAATGTAGCTGTGTAGTTTCTCACACTTAAGGTAGCATTTAACAGTTTCTAACCCCCTTTCTTACAGTTTGTGTCACATTCTTGAATTCTGTTTAACGTTCTTTTCAAGGAAAAACATTTTAGCAAGGACATCTTGTTTGGGACACGTGCACCTGGGAGAGATATTGTAGTCAAAGCAAGATAGAAGGCCCAAAACCCTTGGAGAAGCTCCAAAGGGGCAGACCCAGGGAGGTTCTGGAGGTGGACAATTCGTGTTGGATGTATCCATTAGATATGACAATTAATTAGTGTTATAAATTTGTAAGAACCCCATACTGGGTGTGCACTGATGCATTTTGTTACATCTGAAAGTGCTTTCATTAAAGGCCTGCCCTCTATTTTATCCTCACAAATATTGTCTGGGAAGTTCTTTTTTCCCATTTTAGGCAACAGTGTAAAAATGTAGAGATTTCATTTGAAATAATTCAGATCTGTCCATTCATGATCAAGGAAGACTGAGCCTTGAAGAGGTGTAAGGAAAGGCTGTTTTGATCAGAGAACTGAGGACCCTTTGGTGGAGTGGAGTGAGGGAAAACCAGCCTTGGAATGTCACGTAGAGAGAAGGCCTAGAAGAGTTGTGATTGTCCTCCATCAGGACCTCAGTGGAACAAATTCCAGGGAAAGAAAAAATCTTTTGAAGCTAAAAAAAGAAGTTTGGAATAAGACTATCTAATTCTAACTTTCCATGAATACATTTGAGCTGATAACAAGAAGATTTCACATTTGAAGACCAATGAAGTTTTGGGGCAGTATTTTAATAGGAAAGAAAGAGAAAAAATGGTTTTGTAACCACTGCCATGTGGGATTCAGCGTCAGCATCCATCTCTCACAGGAACACAGGAAGGTCTTTCTGAGCAAAGTGCTGTCCTCTGTTTTAGGAGCTTCTCTCTGCTTGTCTGTGAATCAGCAGAGATGCAATGATGATTTCCTTTCTGGCAGATGACAGCATGGAGAATAATGGCACCTCTGCAAATCTTGTTCTACCCTCATGGTAGGACCTGGTGAGAAAAGGCTCAACTCTCATGAGCCCCTGGATGCACTTGCTGGTTCCTGTGTCTCACCATGATCGATGCTCTCCAGCTGAGATCTCTCTAAACTGCTCGTGAAGTTCAAATATTTGTACCACTGACCAGCACTAATAACTTAGATGTGCTGCTCTAGTCTTAGAATCTTGCAGTTTCACACACTTTTTCATTAAAAAAAATTATATTCAGTATATGTGCTCTCTTAGCCACTGGAAAAAAACTAAAACCTCCTATGTATTGTTTCACTTATGCTCAGCTTCCAGTTGTTCTGAGTGGAGGCAGAGTGATTCCACAGCCTAATACTGCAATTGGGTTTTATTCCTAAAATATTTTTTTCAATTCAGTTAATTGAATTGAAATGAAATTAATTGAAAAGGGAAAAGTATTTCCCTTTTAGCTCATTGCCCTAAATTTCTTCAGACACTGCTCATTGCTCCTTATAATGCTGCTTCACCTAACTTGAACTTCTCTGTTTAAAGGAAATTTGTCCCTGCAGGCTTTCAGGGAGCAGAAAGGTGCTTGAAGACTCACTTTTGACAAGGAGAAAACCCTTGTGCCTTCCAGGGGACTGCTCAGCTGGGGTAAGTATTGAAGATTCTCACGTGGACTGCGTAGATGTTCTCTCATTACTAAAAGATGTACAATGTGAAACATAAATAATCTAAAGTCTTTCCCTTCTCACTTGGAGAGAAGCTTGTGACTTTAATGCACTTTGACACCTTTTCACTCAAATTTATTTTGCATCCTTTGCACCTCCTCCATTTTTCTTGAACTGCTTGAGTCCCATCACCTGTTTTTTCAGATACACTGAAGAGTTGCAAGTACCTCTGAAAAGTGAGGTGTACCCTTACCAGACATTGCTGGGATGCTCTTCTGAAACCATCTCTTTTTTCATCATTATTTCCTTATTTGACAGGCTAAAGCCCTACTCTCATGCCCCTGTCTCCAGGGAAAAATCACAATATTTTGAGACAGGTTAAGAAAGTAAAAAACATGATCCTGTTTCCATCTTTCTCTCCATCTTTAAGGGAGAGCCTGACGTGCTTTCTGACTGACTTCAGCAAAGCAAGAACCCTTTCATGTCAGTGTTATTCCAGGTGAGACCGACTTCCTTATGGCTTTGTTTTAGCAGGATGACACCAAGAGGAATGTTGTTCACGATTGGATCATGAACAACATGAGATCTGGTACAGGGTAAAACCAGGAAGATGGGTCTTATTTCACTGTTTTGTTTTGAGGGATACCTCATTTGGACCTCGTTTCAAAGGCAAGTTTTAATTAAAAGCACATTGTGCAGATTTGTAAGAAAGTGGCTAACTGGGAGAAGGTCAGCTGTCTTGTAAGCAGCAAGTCATGGGAAACTGGTGCTATTATGGGTTACATAAGCATAACAGAGCTTTCATCTATAATTACTATTAGATTTGTCCCCTTTGAATAGACTGCATAGCTCTACTGGCCTTCAGGGCTTTAGTTAACAAGGGGTTTGACTTTTTGCTAGTAAAAGATACTTCCCAATCAGCAAAGAATATAATGAGACCTGATTCTTCCTTTTCAATAGGCAGAAGAAAGAATAGAGTACAAAGGCAAAAGAACACAAAGACAGCTGAGCACAAATTGCACCAGATAAAGGTCAGCTGGTGTTCCAGGATGGACCAGCTTTAACCCCAGAAATCCTTTGTTAATTTATGAAACACAGAAGAAGGACATGTCCTGCAATGACGGTTAATAAAAAGGGGCACTGCTTGTGAAGAGTAGACAGATCTTGGGCAGTATGTAATACCCAGAGAGAGAAAAATGACTGCTTGTCAGAGCTGTGCCAAGGAATTGATTCATCCTCAGGTTCAAAGGTTGGAAGCAAGATGAGCATCACAGGGACCAACCTGCAGCTGTAGAGGGCAAGGTAACACAGGTAGTGGGCTGATGTCTGGGAGATGAGACAATTATCTTCATATGTCAATATAAATCATAGAACAGGCTGAGTTGGAAGGGACCCATCAGGATCATCCAGTGCAACTCCTGGCCTTGCACAGGACACCCCAAAAGTCACACCACATGCCAGAGAGCATTGTCCAAATGCTTCTTGAGCTCTGTCAGGCTTGGGGCTGTGACCAACCCCTGGGGAAAAACCTTTTCATGGTATCCAACCTAAACTTTCCCTGACTCAGCTTCCTGCTGTTTCCTTGAGTCCTGTCACTGGTCACAAGTAAAGAGATCTCTAAGGATGACATGGAGCTCCTGGAGCAAGTCCAGTAGAGAGCTAAAAAGATGACTAGGGGCCTGGAACATCCCTATTATGAAGAAAGGCTGAGGGAACTGGGCCTGTTCAGCCTCAAGAAGAGACACTGAGATGGAACCTGATCACTGTCTGTCAGGGTCTGCAGGGAGGGCGTCAGAGCCCAGCTTGGCTCGGGGTTGACAATAAATAAGACAAGAGGCAATGAGCAGAAACTGATGACCAGGAAGTTCCACCTGAACATAAGGACTTCTTTTGGGTGAGCCCAGAGAAGTTCTGGAGTCCTCCTCACTGGAGATATTCCAGAACTGCCTGGGCACTCCTGTGCCACATGCTCTAGGATGATGACCTTGCCTGAGCAGGGAGGTAGGACCAGATGACCCCACTGTGATCCATTCCTAACTTACTTCCATGATTCTGTATGTGCTTCTGGACACATTCCAAGTAGAAGAAAGGGCTAGATGGACTTTTTTGACTAAAGTTACGTTCATGTTGTGTTGATACAAGCAAGAGCAGCAGAGCCTCTATACATGTATAGGTATATATAGGACTAATCTTTGATGTCCTCCACTGAGACACATCTGCTTTGGTTCTGCTGTCAAAGTGTCCACTGAATGAGATCAATGCAGGCTTGAAGATGGACAGTGTCTGTGAGTCATGTCTTATATGCTGCTCTTAGCAGCTTTTCCTTTCAAACTCTTTTTTTTTCCAACCTGACAAATGCATTACTGAGTCAAAGTTAAGTGGGTGAAACAAGTTACATCTGAAAAATTGACATGACCCCATTCCAGCTGACACAGAAATACAGACATTGCCCTGCTGATTGGACATGAAAAATGCAGGCTCAGGTTTATTCAAGATAAGTTTCATTCAATGAAAGCATCATTGTCTCAGGTGTGGCATTGGGCTGAGTATCTTTATTGGCAAAAGAGTGACTTGGGGAGCAAAATTCTTTATTTGGAGTTATTAGTATGGCCAATGGTAATGCAGTAAAATTCTGGGTAACTGATGGGGTTTTAGTGGTGGTAATAAATCTAAAATATTTTCTTTCCCAGAGCAGGAGATTGTGACATTGCTTCTTGCAATTATCTATCTATCTATCTATCTATCTATCTATCTATCTATCTATCTATCTATCTATCTATCTATCTGTCTGTCTGTCTGTCTCCACTAACATAATTTTGAAAGCCTTTTCCAGGATAAGGTATCACTAGGATTATAAATCTGTTAATTATTTCTATTTTACCACTTAGGATAGTGCAGATTGTATTGTAAGTTTTGAAGGAAAATGTCACCTAAAGAACAGATAATCGTTTAAATTTTGCTGCTGGTACATGATCAGGTAATTAATGATTGCACCATTATGATACTTTCTGGCCCAATAAAGTTTAGAGAGGATCATCACCTTTTACTCTAAAGACATGCTCAGGTTCTCCCTTCTGCACATCATCTTTCAGAGAATATTGTGTTAATTTCTATAGATATTTATTTCTATTCTAAGCTCCTTTATTTCCCTGGATATTTTCTAGATCTTGCCATAAACTACAGACAAAAAGCATATTGTTTTCTTTATTAAATAGCACAGAGCTAAAAATCTGCTTATATATAGTTATTACATGAATTATAAACTATTAAAGGTACTTTTCCCCCTTAAATATTTCAGTAGATATTTAGACTAAGCAATGAATAAATTCTGGTTCTAGGGAGACACAGACATGTGCTTAACTTCAGAGATAAAAGCAAGGGGACCACCTGTGCATGCTTTTTAAGACTTGAAACTTATTGTGCTATCTAAGCACAGCTGAAACCTTTCAAGGAACAAAACATGGCAGTGTGTTTTCCCAACAGGTCTATTTTCCCCAGTGCCTACTGTCATTTGCTTTGAAAAAATGACTCCTTGAAAATGCGTTCTCAGAGTGCAAATTTAATGACTAGGACGTCCTGCCATGTGCACTTTCATCATCTGGAAAGGGCACAAACCCACTGTTTTGTGCACAAACATCTGGGCAAACATCTGCTGTGTTTCATTAAAGCTGATTCATACACCAGCTCCCTGAGCTTTTCTTTCCCCATTTCCACTGCTTGAGCAAACAGCTAATTTGGGGTTGAATATCAAAGCAAAATGTTCCGTGTGTCTTTCCCAGCAGTATTTTTCCTCCAGTTACTCTTGGTCTTTTTCCATATCAAAATCACAGAGTTTATTTTTACCTGCAACCCAAAGGATTAGTGCAAACCATTAACCTGCAGAGTCCATTTTTTTGTGTATTTGTCCCTCACAAATGACTTCCAGCTTTGGAAGTACCTGTGCAGTGATTCTTGGAAACTTATGGCATTGGAATAGGATTATGTATTTCTATCAAATGATCCAACAAAGGATTTGCAAGACGTGTATTGCAACAAGATGGAACAGGAATTGGAAAAAAGAGTATATGGGTCTTCATTGCTTCTGGTTATTCTGTGTATTTCTGCCTTTGCTTCTCACACCTACAAAATATGGCTCAGGAAAAGAATATTTATTTGTTTGAAGAGTATATTTATATTTACAAAAATAGGCTTGATGATTCCTGTCTTTCAATAAAATGTATATGTGCATAAAACATCTTTCTACTTCTTAATTAGGGCCCTTGAAAATTCATTCTAAATATAAGAATGAACACTGCTGATTTCACAGGGCTCAGAGGGCATCTCTATTGGTGATGCACCATATGTTGTAAATCTAAATCAAAGATGTCTCTTTGAGCAAATTTTTTTAATCAATACTTAGGAGCAGAAAACAAGAATTGCAATATCCCCTGGCTTTAGATCATTTAGATCAAAGTCTACTTTTCCATTTGCAAGGCATTTAAAATAAGTGAAATGGGTGAATATTAGGAAGAAATTCCTGACTCTGAGGCTGGTGAGGCCCTGGCACAGGTTGCCCCATCCCTGGAAGTGTCCAAGGACAGGTTGGACAGGGTTTGGAGCAACCTGGTCTAGTGGAAGGTGTCCCTGCCCATGGCAGGGAGAGTAGGACGGGGTGATCTTTAATGTCCCTTCCAATCCACCCCATTCTGTGATTTTAAGCTTCTATATCTTAGAAGAAATATCAGTTTACCACTGCAGAAGGTCTCGAAGTTGGAAAGAAAAGTTGAAAATGTGATTCTGCAAATATTAGCATGAATCAGAATGATGTCATTAATCCAATTCAGCTGGTCATGACTTCTGAAGATTGGAAGTTAACTGGACCAGAAGGACTAAATAAAATTGGAATAATGTTGCTACTTTAAATCTGCTTAAAATAATCCAGGATATAGGCTTAATCAAGGCTAGGATTTTAGGTGGTGGCTTTGTGTATGTGTGAGGTGAAAGAAGATCCTGAAACAACAGTACCAAAGCTGCTTTGAGGGTCCAGACTGCACTTCTACTACGTACATGTGGGTGCAACATAAATACCAATTAAATTCTGGCTCCATTTTGTGGAAGTTCTTGGGTTTCCCCCCCTTCCTTTCAGCTGAATAACTGATTTTATCCCAGGGCCAACTTCCAGTCCAGGAAGACCATTAACTCCCACAACACACAGATTTTGGACTGTGAACCTGATTAGAGCAGTAATTAATTCATTCAGCTCAGGACTTAGGTCCATACATTGTGTCTCATGCAGCTCTTTAGGGTTTGCAAACACATCTTAGTTTTGGTCAAGGGAAGGGGAACTGGAATTGCTCTTCAGCTGCATTTTCAGTAGGAAATCACTGCAGACTGGATAAAGCAAGAACTGTGAGGAACTTTTTGGTTTAAGACAACCAAGCCATTGTCAAACAGCGCTGCTGGAGAGGCACTTCTACCAAACAACACATTCATGGTGGCTCTGGCTTGGACAGAATCGTCCTTATTTATGGGAAAAACAAGTATTATTAACAAATCCTGAAGGTGAGCAGAACTTGAGGGATTTCAGGAAACCTGTACATGTGAGACTAACGAATTTACAGTCGTATTTTGTTTCAAAAGGTTCATTTGATCATCCAGATCATGCAAACTTTTCAGTACTGAATATTTCCTGTGACCAGGAGACACATAATGCAGAAAAGCCACTTACCAAGGGACTGCCAAAGGCAATAGCAGTGAGAAAGTCAGTTCAGTATTTAGAGCCAAATAAAGGAAGTCCTAAGTTGTTTTTAGAAGAGAATCTACAAGAAAGTTTTCTGTAAATACAATACAAAAGTCCTTGTAGTGAAAACTGATTCACTACTGGGAAAGGCTGTTGATTTTGCCAAGAGCCATGACATTCCAGATGAGAAAATAAAATAACATAATAATGCTACTAATAAAAATATTAAATTACTATATTTGATTTTTATGATATTATTATATAAATTATAATGATGAAATAATTGTACAGTGTCCCACTGCAAGATTGGTTAACCTTATTTTTTTTTAAACCAGCCAAATTAGACATGTAAGGAAATAAAAAACTGCAGAAAACCTCCTGCCTAACAATTAATGGAATAAAAATCCATAGTGAAAAGATTAAGCAAAAATAAAAGACCTTAAAGTTGCAAGTTGGCTTCAAACTGAAGCTTGAACTGCAGTTCAAAGTGGAAAATGTGGATTTATCTCAAGAGGACACAGATTAAGATCTGCCACTGGCCCTGAAGACTTTACACTCAAAGTAAATCAATATGAGAGTCTCTCTGGGGATTTCTTAGTGCCCCTGGAAGGAGCCTTATGATTGTCAAAAGTGCCTTGGGGTGTTCTGAGTGAACTTCCAGTTTAGAAATAAATGGTTCAAACTCTGTTTTCTGTTATCCTGTAATAAATCCATCGTAACCCTCCTGATAAAACTTGGCTCGTGTGTCATCGCTGTATCTGAAATGTTGACAAACTGTGATGTTTCCACATTGTAACGAAAGTTGTAGGAAAAAACCTCTCCTGACAGTAAATCTGGGAAGATTAACTAGAAACTCCTTAAATTGCTGGTCTAACAGTTTCAGTTTCAGGAGGAAAATAAAATAACACAGAAATACAGAAACTAAGGTGAAATTTCCAGCTGAATGAGATGATTTGTGAGCTCTTCTCTCCCCTGTTGATAAGAAATACAGATGTTTTGCTGGCTTTAGATAAGTGCAGACTTCTTTTTTTCTTCATTAATGGTTATATAGGAGTCCTGAAAATCATCAGTTTGACAACCCTGAACGCTATTTATTCCCAGATCACTTTAATCACTCCCAGTTGTTTGGTTTCATGGTACAATTCACAAGATACATGTAAATTTTGGGCTGCTGCTCCTCCAACACTGATGACAGTGAGAAGAGGGGGAATGGAGTCTGTAAAATTTACTTTTTGCAGTGAATTTGTCCAATCCCCAAATTTTTCTTAAAATGACTCCTGAATGTGGGATGGAATCTCAGTAAAACTAAAGAAAAATGAGTCACAGAAACATAGAATCATTCAGATTGGAAAAGACCTCTAAGATCATCGAGTCCATCTGCCAACCCAGCATTTCCATCTTCACCACTAAACCTCATCCCCAGGTGCCACTTCCAGATATTTTTTGAACACTTCCAGGGTTGGAGATTCCACCACTCCCCTGGGCAACCTGTTCCAATGCCTGACCACCCTTTTCTGTGAAGGTATTTTCCTCAATATCCAATCTAAACCTCCCCTGGTGCACCTTCAGGCTATTTCCTCTCATCTTGTCCCTTGTTTGAGCTCCCAACCTGCTTCAAGCTTCCTTCAATGATTCACTGGGCTTGTATTTGCTAGTTATAAAATGGAAATAATCACATTTCCTTTCCCTTACTCACTTCCTTTTCAAGCATTGATTTCAAATTTGTTTGAAGACTGTCCCCATAACACCAGAGTTATGGAAACCTTTCCCAGTTTGCCCAGAGTCCTACTGCAGTGGATAATGGAAGCAAGAAACAGATATCCAGCATCAAAACTATCTTTATGCCAATGAAGCCTCACAGCAAAACACAACCACCAAAAATTAAAACAGAAGGAGCATCAAATCATAATGAACAGGAAATATGGGGATAGAAAAAGCAGTAATTATCAGGAAAACCATCAGCAAATGATCAGCTGTTGCCATAAGCTGTAATGTAGCACAGTGCCATCTGAGCTAAGGACTTCAATGAGCAAGTGGGCAGGTGCAGGGCAAGAGTCACCCTTGAGATCATTCCAAGGAAGCTTGGAATGATTTAAGGGTCTCAATGATCTCAATGTCCCTCAGAGGGAGAGGACTTCAGACCATCTTTTGCAAAAAATTTACTTTCTTTCCATTCAAGAGGACATATATATGTGTTTTTGGGGGGTGAGGAGTGATAATCAATAATGTGAGAAAGATGCAGACCCCCAGTGCCAACAGGTGGCTTGATCACACACACTAATCCCTGAGGAATTAAAGCTGCAGGTTAGAAAACACATTTCCTGGGGACTTATTTTGTGAACAGGATTATTTCCACTAGAGCACCATTCATTTTTTGGCAGGTTGGCACCAGAGGCACCAAAGGAACCGGCAGAGAGGCACAGGCACAGCTGGAGCAAAGCCAGGAGATGCTGCCAGGTGTGGCACTGCCTGTCTCACCACACCCATCCTGCCTCTCCAGGAGATCATAGAATCATAGAATCATAGAATCGATTGGGTTGGAAAAGACCTCCGAGATCATCAAGTCCAACCCTTAGTCCAACTCCAGTC
>JAWWLZ010000139.1:70776626-70788183 GCA_035041345.1 Poliocrania exsul
CACTGTTCAGTTTTTACCAGAGTGTTAAAATACAGAATACAAGGCAGTTTCACAGAATCACAAACTGGTTTGGGTTGGAAGGGACCTCAAAGAACATCTAATTCTGACTCCCCTGCCATGGGCAGGAATGCCACCCACTACACCAGTTGCTCAAAGCCAACCTGGCTTTGAACACTTCCAGGGATGGAACATCTATCCAGTTTATACACATCAACAAAATCTCAGCTCTGTGCTTGTTGCAAAGTTAAAATGTGGGCTGAAAACTGCCTCTCTCAGTATATTTTTTCAAAGCCTTCAATGAACATGGTAAATATGTTACACCAGCACAGGTGGGAAGGGATGTGTGGAGGAGGTTTGGGATGATGAACCAGACATGTGGGAGATGCCACTTGCTCACAGTTGGGAAGGGTTGGGTGGGTGCTCCAAATGAAGTATCCAACATGGAAATTAGAATTTTGCACATCAGTGACTTGCAAGAAAAAATTTGTGTCAGTTTGTTGCAGTTCAAATATAACTCCAAATTATAAACTTGAAAGCCTTAAATACTTTTAAAATAGAGTTTAATCCCATTACACAAAGGTAGTATAATGAATTTCCCTGGGATGGAAAGTTTTTGCTGTACCTACACGACAAAATGTGACAAAAAAAGCATCAGTATTCCCAAAGAGCCCCTTTCTGAGGAAGCACAGGAAAGAAAGAAGGATACAGCAAATTCAAACTGGAAAAAAAATAAAAAAATTTGATTGCACCACTTAAAAAAAACACCCAGTTGGGCCTCTGCACGACATGGTTTTCAAGTGGTTTGCAGCAGAGGATGTCTGCTAAAAAACCATAATTACTCCTGAATATATTTGGATAAGTAAATGAAACAGTTATCATGACTCTTGTACCCAGAGTGTTCTCACTGTAGGATTTCATCCAGAAAGGCTGAATATGATGTACTGAGGAATAGCTGCAGCCAGATGAGAGCCAAACAGGCCAGGGAAATTGGAAGATGAAAGCTTCATGGCAATAAAACTGTCCTGGTTCTCGAAACCAGCTCGTCTTCAAAGCAAACTGAAAGCAGATGAAGAGGAACACTCAGCATCCTGAGCTTTGTTGCACCTCCCCACATGGGAGGGAGTGGGTGCATCAGCCTCCTTCTCCTGGCCAGGTCTCACTGTTCTTCTCAACTGAGCATAATTGAAGGATTTCAGCACACTGGACCTCTCTATGCCCCTACAAGGCCAGTTTTTATATTATTCCATGGCTGAGACACCAACTCATGGGGAGGTCGATTGACTCCTGTCAGCAAAGCTCCTCATTCTTGAGGAATGTAACCCTTCTTCCAGCACTCTCTGTCCTGGAAACTTAGCCAGGAAGATACAAATTTAAATATAACTGGAACTAAATGTTTAATCCACTTTAACACTCACCTCTTCTCTGCTATATTCCATTTCTTCATTCTTTCTCATTTTGCCTCTTTGCATCCCCTCAAGTAGTTTCTCTCCCTGCAGCTCCTGCAGGTTTGTACTGTTTTTACCTTGTCAGTCATTGTACTGGTGCTTCCTTCCCTCTTTTAGCTGCAAAGCAAGAACATGCAGCATTTTCCATCACACACTGGCTTGATGAACAGGAATTCTTGAGACACAAAGCTTCTAATCTGCTCTAAGTATTCCTCCTCCTCTCATCCTGGTTTCCAGTTTCCAGTTTTGGGACTTACATGATCCCTGCATGTCTCAGTGCTGTACAAGGGGCACAAGAAACTACCATATCTTGTGTTGGCATGTCTGTGCCCAGAGAAGCTGTGGCTGCCCCATCCCTGGAAGGGTCCAAGGCTAGGTTGGATGGGGCTTGGAGAAACTGGGGGTAGTAAAAGTTGTCCCTGCCCATGGCAGGGGTGGAACTGGATGGTCTTCCAACCCCAAACCATTCCATGTCTCTGTGAGTTGGGTGGACCCAACGTCACCACAGCACTTCCAGAGGGACCAACTCCAGGTCCTGTGTGAGTGGTGGAGAAGTGAGCCCATTTTGCAGGGGGCTGAAGAGCTGCTGCTGCTTGAGATTCACTTCTGAAGACTGACACCTCCATCTCTGCTGGTGCCCACTGATGTTAAAAGGCTGCTCTGGAAATCACTACTCTCCCTCTTCCCTACAGGGCTATTCAGATGAGGAATGAAAAATCAGGTCAGGGAATGAGAAAGCTCATGAAGTTCCAGAGCAAGCAGGAGAGGGAAGCAATTTACAGCCAGAGAAGGGTTTGGGTTGGAAGGGACCTTAAAGATCATCTCGCTCTAACCAACCTCCCACCCCATTTTGACTCTATACAGATGACAGCTCACACAAGTAAGGTATTCCTGGAAAAATGAAGGTGTCAATGTCCTCACTTAGGGAAAAAACCCTGACAAAAAGATGACCTAAAAGTCAAAACTTGCTATTTTTTCATGTTTATTATCATTTTTAAAGACTTTCAGTTGAGTTCTGAAAAGCTCTTGGAGAAAAGGGCTGGTTAGTTGTCACTAACATGACAGAGTCTGTACTTACCTCTCTTTTATTCCTCTGAGAGCTACCCTATATTTTTTGAAGCTGTAGATTGGTGGTAATAATCTATTTGTGCAAGGCTTTCTACTTTCCAAACTTCTCCTGTGTTCTCACCCACTCAGAGACAAAGATGAAGTTGTCCAATTCCATAAATTCTTCAGCCACAGCATTTCACCAACCTGTCCTGAATGACTGGTCATTAATCACCTGATGTTATGTTTCAATTCCTTGGACTTCTGCATGGAAACACAGTGAATAGTCACTAATGGTCAAAGGCTTTTCTTGCTTCGCTGAATCAGTTCATCCACAGCTGAAGAGGATTGTTTGTAGGAAGAACAATTGTTCCTTAACCCCCTGCCTTAAGCAAAAAAATCATCTACACTAAGAATCACAACAGCAAAAAAAAAACAAAAAACAAAAAACCCAAGCAAGTCTGACCTGAGCAGCTGTGAAGAATTGGGGTGTTGTTCATTTGGGATATTTGTAACCAAGGCATGCAAAACTCTCCTACTTGTCCCAGATTTTATGTCAAAGAGAAACTCAAACAGGCTTCACTGGGAGCTTCAAAAACATTTCTGTGCCATGGAGGTTGGATTTGTGGCCCAAGGATTTGCTTAGCCTTTCCACAGAAGTAGGCAATGTTAAAAGCAGTGCAAAACTAACCCTGGAGCTCCAAAGAACAGTTCAAAATAACTTTTTCCCAAGCCAGGGCATTGTGCAGGGTGTAAAGCATCAGGCATGTGCTGCCCACTGGCATTAGCAGGGGAAATATGGGACCTCTTTGGCCCACTGAACCCTGTAAATGTGCTTTTATTACCCATCCTGGAGCATCTCAGAACCTGGTATGAGTGTGTAGCCAAACATTATTTTCCTTCTCTTGGACACTGGGAAATTTCCCATCATCTTCATGTATAAAACTGAAGTTTCTTCCAGCAGGGTTAGTCTTTCTGCTCCTGGGTTTTATAATGCTGGCCACCCCAGGCTTCTGAGCAGGTCCTGCAGCACAACAGGTGGTTGCTCCCATTAGTTCCATTTCTGGTTAAAACGGGGCTTTCACTGGGAAATTCTTCTTTCATCTCAATGCAACCAGTTTGGGGCAATTGGGGTGGAAGGATTTGAAAAACCAGGCTGGAATCAGCATGTGTGTGAGAAATCAAGGAAGAGGACAGCAATGGCCCTAAATTAAGACACAACTCTATCTTGCTCTCAACAGTAGGACACTAGAGGGAGTGTCTGTCCTTTTCCTGCCAAAGCCTTCCAGGAAGACTAAAGGGAAATAATTTCCTGCAAGCAGCGAGTTAAATGCAATTCATATTTAATCACACAGAATCATTTGAGGTGCATAAACACAACACTGAGTCATCACATTGACCTCTGGGTGCTTCTCCCACACTCAGTGTGTTGTTCTCTTCTTCCCTCCTTTATCCAGCTCCAGGTAGGATTATAACCTGCCCTGTTCTCACTCTTCTGCGCTGTACTAAATTCCTCTTTGTGCCTGAAATAATTGTAATAAGAAAATTGAAGTTTTACAATATTCATCTGGCCTGCCAGGTCAGCCAAAATAAGTCCTTAAATCTACAGACAATCGTAAAGCAGTAGATATGCAAAATTTGTAACTTTTTAATAGCAGATGGCAAGTAATAGTTTTGCAGATATTAAGATGATTGTCTGTACATTCAGACTTATTTTATACACGTGTTTCCAAGTCTGATTTTATATTATACATTAACATGTAAATTATTCAAACAGTATCATCCAAAGGAAAAAAACCAAACTTGTTCAGACTGAGGATGTGTTCCAGTGCATTTAATTGTTTTAACCTAAAAAGTCAGGGTGAAGCAGAGATTTATCTCATGGTTGCCACATATCTCTTTGACCCTCTCTTTGTTCTGCAAACATTCAGAGCAGAACCCATTAACAAAAAGGGAGAGCAGCAACTTTCAAGCTCCCTCTGCCACCACAAGGGCCATGAACTCGACAGCTGCACGCAAAGGAACTCAGAGAGAAGAGGAAATTTCTTAACAAGCACGTGCCAGTAATTTGAGAGGCTAATTGGTGTGGAAAGCAACATCCCAAAAGTTCTTGGAGAGATTAGATGGAAATTAATTAAATTGATTTAAAACACTTTGAGAAATCAGCGATCATAAGTGACAGTCTTGGACTGGAGCATAAAATAACTGGTTAAGTGGAAATAAATGCAATTGGATTTGGATAACTAAATCACAGAGAGCCAAAAGGGGAGGGGATTAGAAAGTGATTAGGCTAAACTTGAAGGGCAAATGAAATGAGAGGAATTTTCCAATCCTTAAATGCTGTCTTTATCTTTGTTAATGTGGACAGTATTTGTTTTTGAAGAAGTAGGGCATTAGAAAGAGGTGCACAAACTAATAAATTATTGAGCAAATTAAGTCAAAACACTCCCATTTGTCTCCTCTCTTACAGCAAGAAAAAGGAGAAGAGCAAGGCAACCAGAAGGCAACAGATAAGTGGAAATATTTCCTTAGAAGAATTCACAGTATCTTGAGCTCCCAAATTGTAGCAGAATTCCAAGAAGTATTGATTAGAAACTCATACAGACACTGCAATCAGAAAAAAATACTATAACATGATAGGGAAAAGGGTGTTAGAGGGGCCCTTAAAGGTTGGATGAATCATTCTCAGGAATTAGGAACACCTACATCTGTCTCCTCCTCCTAAATTGCCTTATCTCAGAATCAGCTTTCCAGTTCCTGTATAACAAAGGTCAACCTGTTCTTCTGAATAGCTTTCACCACCCTTGGAAGGAATAAAAACTGGGTAACACAGGACATTGTTTGTTGTTCTTTCCTGTCAGGTGGTTGGTTCTTAGAGAGCAGATCCACATTTTGCAGGTGTGGACAGCAATGGCCATGATTCCCCTTTAGGAGCTGGGAATTCACAAGGTCATCCTATTCAGAAGGGTGGCATTTAAATGAAAATGAGATAATGATATCCATAAAAAGGTTTACAGCCTTTTTATATAGGGCTTAAAGAAATAATAGGGAGCATGCAAAACTCACTGCAATAATTCAGTGTGACAGGCAGCCCACAAGAGCTTTTGGAACCAGCCTTGGAAAATTCATCAGCTCTCACCATCGTGTCACTTTGCCCCTTCTTTCCTGGAGGTTACTGAGGGCACAAAACCACTGCAAGAGAAAATGCTGGAACTCCAAGTGTCATCTGAGAGCCATTATTCACAGGACTGAAGAGTCAGACCTAGGAGAGCACTACAGACTTCAAAAGCCAGGAATACACAGAAATAGAAAAGAGGAGCTGAAACATTATGCTCTTCAGAAAGACTCAAAACTCAGGATAAGATATGACTTAGGGCACCACAGAGGGTTCAGTCAATGCCAGGATCTTCCTGTGCACAAGTAAAGTGCAAACAGGCACAAAGACACAGAATCTTCCCCAAAGCTGAAAAGAAAGCCTAAGATGACAAGTCGAAGACACATCATGTGGTGACACTCAGAAAGAACTTACACCAAATACCAACAGAGCTTACTGACAAGCAATTTGACTGTAAATCTATGACCAGAAATCCCCATCTATGACCAGAAATCCCCATCCCCACCTCTGGAGACACAGTTAATTCTTAAATCCTCACGGATGAATGATGTAGAAAGATATAGTGAATGGATTGGCCAATGTTTTGCAGACCATGGAAGAAGTTGAGCCATCCTTGAGGTGCAAATCTGAGCTAACTATTTGCAGCTCCTCTTTGGACTCTGCATCTTGATGTGTTACTTTAGAGGTGCAAGCCTAGGTTGGGGTACCAGCCCTCACATCATTCCTCCAACTGAACTGTAAAATAGCACTGTGTGGCTGCAATTCTGGTTAAAACTTTGAGTGAACAGCAGAAACACCTCTTTGGATGATGAAGGATCCAACTTGGAGCAGCTGACACTTTTGGAAGCACCCTCACCTTTATCAACACAAAGAGCAAGAGCAGAGTTTTAAGCAAAGCTGCCTAAATGTCTTTTCCCCCACCATATTTCATCTTTACTACAGAAAATAAAACAATCTTCACTGAAGTTTCTGAGTTATATGAATTGATGTAAAATCCAAACAAGGTGAAGTTAATTCATTGTAGAGTTTTCACAAAACACAGCAAGTGAAAACCTCAGGCTCCTCTATAACCATAACTCTGCTTGAAAACATAAATGAAAATCTGCCTTCTGAGCAGCAATCTGACATTCCTGCTTTCATGTTAAAAGTGTTTGGGAGCACCTGAGTGAAGAAAAGGTAATTTTCAAAACCAGGAATGCTGAAGGCAGGAGAGTGTGGTCACAACAGGTGACTTACCCATGGGAAGTGGGGAAGAGAGCAGGTGGAGTTAAATTGGAAGCAGCTTGAATAATTAAAGTGGGAATTTCCAGTTTAATAGAAAGGAAAGTTTTTAGTGTGTGATCAAAATCAAAGGGTTTGGGGATTCTGGGAAAATAAATGTTTGGATACAAATGGATGTAGTAACAAAGAGGTATATGCTGCCTTCATTGCTCAGTCTGTTTTAACCTCATTTTATATGTTCAGGGATAGGAAAATACAGAAGATTCTGAAGGAATAAGCTACAGCCTTTTTCAAAAACCACAGTAAAAACTGGAGTAATGTGTTAAGCAATGATTTTTAAGTCTGGTATGATTTTAATTAGAGAAAGAGTAGAAAATAGTGTTGGCAGAGACTCAAGAGAACACCCCAACCACTACCTGAAAAATGCCAAGCTGGTATCCAGCTTAATCTGGGGGAAACACTCTCACAGTGTTCTCCAGTCTGGTTTTGGTGGGCAGTGGTGCAATTTCTCACCACACGGTCTCTTCTAGGGCTTAACTCTCCTTCCTCTGAGAAAAGCCTCCTGGGCAGAGAGTACAAATCACTCTTGTTTTAATTTAAACCATTTCTCTTTCTCCATATGCAGTGAACAAGAAGAGAACATGATTTTACCTCTGCTACCTTTAACTCAGTGGAAGGCACTTGTCACATCTTCTCTCAGTCTTCTTGAATAGCCACGACTTCAGGGTAATTTTCTAGACACTTACACTGCTTTTTAAAATGCTTGTGACATGCACAGTCCAAATGTAGCTCATCTCATTCAACCACACAACAGGATCTGCGTTTCAGCTCGTTACTCTGACCCCTCTTTGCAGTCAAGGGAGACAGGCATGGATCTGGAGCTCCCTGTTGACACAGACACCGAGAGGTGTTTGCTTAACGTGGAGGTGCCTGCAGTGGAGAGGAGGGATTCAGCTTTCTAACAGCTGCTTGGTGCTACTCAAGGAGTTCCACAGGATATTGCACATCTGCATGGAGTGGGCAGATGTGCACACACTGTTGGATTCCTGTGCTGTTCTGCAGAGTTCACAACATTCCTGAAAACATTTTCACCATTTTTATCTTGGTTCTTCGATAAATTCCAACTCCCAACCCTTATGTGAACCTCTACTAAAGCACAGGGGGTTTATCACCCTATTATAGACAGATTGTTTCAGATTCCCAGAATTTAGGAGCTATGAGCCTTCTAATTTCTTCCAAACTTTACCTAAAGTCAGTAAGGTCATGGAAAATGCTATAACCCTTTGCACTTCGATGTTCTTTAGTACCAACGTCTCCTTTTAACTTCCCTGCTGTTGTTTTCCCAAAAAGTGTAGAGAGAGAAACTGCATCCTTGCTCAGGCCTTGTTGTCAAACAAATAAGGTAAGTTATTTTGGTTTCTTCTCAAGAAGCTTTCTGTATTCATGGCACTTTAAGTACAAATCCTTGCATATTTCCATAGTGATTTTCATCTCATTTCCATTATACCAGTTCTTCAATCTTTGTCCCATGTTTAATGTCCTTGCCTTTTCTGTGTAAGTCGTGTTCCCCACTTGCTGATAACACAACCGCCACTCCAAAATTATGTGGTCCACTTATTTGGAGAATGTCACAATTTTCTTCTATCAATCTTGGGCCATTTTCTGCACTGTAATTCCTGGTTTCCATCCTCTTATTCCCTTTTGTTTTTTGTTGCAAACTCAGGCAAAATATTTATTTTCTTTCCTACCCATATTCAACATCATTTGTAGGTCTATCAGCACTGAACAATCTTTTATTCATTCCTCACTTTCTTTTACTTAAAGGACTGAAGAACCTATGCTAAACATACTCTTGGCAATTTACATTACAACTGTATTGCAGTGTACTGTATCTTGATCCCAAGATCTTGCTTTGCAGATTACTCCTTTTTAAATATTCCTTTTAAGCTCTTTGTTCCCTTTTTAGAGCTAATTAAGCCTGGAATCCTTCCTTCTTTTTGCTTAAGGTATCAATTCCTTAATATATGTGATTTTAGGCTTAAAGGAAAACTAGAAATCTTCCATATGAAAGTCTTCAAACTTTTCAGTTAGCACCACTAGGCACTTCTTTCAGCCATCAACACTTTGGCTTTGGAATTCTGTATCTTATTTGCAGTCTGTTTTTATCCTTGCATAAATGTCCCATCCATCATGGTTGGTTTCTGGGCTCTCAGTTCCCATGGCCGAGTCATGTCGAGCTTCTCATTAACCAACACCCCCAAATCCTTCTCCCCAGGGCTGTTCTCAATCCATTCACCACCCAGCCTGGATTTGTGCTGGGAATTGCCCTGACCCAGGTGTAAGACCTTGCAGTTGGCCTCTCCATAAGTCAGGATGCTCTGAAGGCAGTGAAGATGATCCTCACAACCCAGCAACAGTTGTTCTGCTGCATTAGGTGCTTGTGACACTCCACTTCTACTTATCATCCTCTTCCTTGCTTGCACAGAAACAAGCCCTATGGCAGACTGGCAGGGGACCTACACAAGAACTTTCCTATTTTCTTCTGTGAAAAAATTACATGAAAAATATCAAAGTGGCAGCCTGAGGGGGCAAACCACCTACTGCCTCTTCTCGCTTGCCTTCCTCATCTGAGCACAGCAGGTTTCAACACAATCCAGAGGAACATTGTTTTTCCAGCAGGAGAACAAATAGGGACAGATGGGTGATGAAGCCAATAATCAGAAAAACAGAACAATGATCTGGTTGCTCACCTGCTGGTTACTTCGCAGCTTCACCAGAATGTGTAGCTGAAAAACAATGAATCTCCCAGCCAGTAACAAGATCATGGAGTTTCACCAGTGCTCCTTTCAAGTTCTCTCTACCCCATCACAGACCCTCTTCTGAAATTATTTATGACCTGTCAAGTTAAACAGCACACTCAGAGCAGTGATCTCCACTGATTTTTTTCCAACTAGTGTGGGACAGAAACATTTGTGTCATGGGTCCATTCATCCTTGGTTAACACAATCTTCCATAAGAACTAAGTTTCATTTGCTTCCTTCTCAATGACTTTGAACTCACAGATATTTGAGAACACATTCTGTGCTTATTGATAAGTTTGGTACTTAAAAGTTTTGGAGATGTGGCACTTGGGGACATGGTTTAGTGGTGGCCTTGGCAGTGCTGGGTTTGTGGTTGGACTGGATGATCTTAGAGGTCATAAATAAAACCCACCACGCGTGCAGGTTTCACTGTGTATATTGTCTTATGATTACAAGTGTTTGGGTTTATAAGAAGAGGGAAAACAATAAAAACAACCCAAAATTGCACAGGCAAAGGAAGTTTCATGGTCATCTGTGCTGATGTCCCCAGAATAAATTTTTCACCAAATAACTTGTGTATGAAACCTCATCATTTTGACTGGAACCAGAACACCTTTGGAAAAAAAAATTTAGTCTTACAGATTTTGGGGGGTAAACAATTCACTTCAAACAACAGTTTGTGGACAGAAAGTCTTTCTGCTTCATGGATTACACCGAGGGATTAGACCTTGCAATTGGAGCATAGATTTCTCCTATTGGAGCCAACAAAATTATTCATTTGTTTAATGTCAGAAATGTCAATTCCTTAACCTGCATGTGTACCCACTGCTAGACCAAGTTCACATTGTTTTTTCAGTCACATTTATCATGTAAGCACAGTCAGTGTTATCAGTTTTTGTGGAAATTCTTAATCTCTCCATCCACTTGAAACCATAGTTAGTTCATTTCAATATATGAGTACATGCACTCATGTGTATTATAAACCTGGATGTCCCTCATAAATCAAACTTGATGTGATTAAATTATTTTGTTTTCATTTCCTAATCTGAGCAATGCCAGGAAATGAAAAGACAGAACAGATTTTTATGTCAGTTTATAACACAGTCACAGAACTGCCTCAGATCAGGTTGATGAAATGCTATTTCTTCTACTTAAACTCTTGTAGAATTTAGTAAAAACATTTCCCACACTGAATTCTGAACTTCCCAAGGGAAAATTACCAAATGCAAATACATTCCAGTGAAGCTTTGAGTTGCTTGACACTTATCAAATTTAATTATTTTGACTGAATTAGCTTTCTTCAGCTTAAAATTTTATTACCAAGATATAAATCGGTCATTTATACTGAATATATTAATTAAAAAGAATAAAAGAAAACCTCTTTGCATGAACTGGTTGAAATTTTGAAGATAAACATACAAGCACTTTGTTATATTAAGATAAATAGTTATTTTTTCTTACAGTGTGGTTAATGTTCACTAAAATAATTAAATAATTTTTATGCATTTTGAACGGAACTTTACAGCCTTCCTAGAAAACAGAAGTCAAGATTTACTGCAGAAGAAACAAGCAATGAAATGAAGAACAAAGGGAATTGTCTTACAACCTTAACACTTTCTAGAGAGGATAATGGATGTCTTCTATCACCTGTGGGGGAACTCAGGTTTCTAAAACAACATATGATTTAGTAGGAATGGGGTAGGATGGGAAAATTCTCTCTGATGTTTATAAACAATGTGACATAAGCAAAAATACTTCTCCTCTTTGGCCACCAAATCATCTTTCCCACAAGGCAGTAAAGTTGAAACACAGAACAAAACAATTGTAATATGTATTCTCTGAAAAGACAACTCTGAGAACTTTCGGCTCAGAAGTTCAAGTTTTCTGCACTGACTCGAAATGAAGCAGCTAATTTAGAAATGCAGATA
>JAWWLZ010000139.1:70801466-70819729 GCA_035041345.1 Poliocrania exsul
TCAGCTGACAGCCCCCAGGCCCAGGCTGAACTTCAAAAAACTCAAATTTAGGCCCACCTAGGTGAACCCATGACACAAGGCCTGGGAAGGTTCAAGATAAAGATCACATTCTTCAATAATTTGTCTCCATGCCTATAACCTAGTGGTGCCTCAGAGTCCTCTTAATGAACTTGGGTAATTACCAGAGTGGCACTCTCTGGGCACTGCTCAGAGAGGGTGATGGAAACACAGCACCCCTTCACCCACAGCCAGCTCTGGGTGTCTGGAGCCTCCCTGTCTGGAGGCTTTCCCATGGCTCATGCCCTGAAGCCTTCAGCCCTCACAGGGCTCATTTCCCAGGAGAAGAGCCTGTTGGGCTGCACCCAGCACAGAGACACACAAGGTTGTCAGCCCAAAATTCACTGAAATTCAGAATGTGGACTCAACAGTATCCTACCTTGGCACACAGAAGAATGTGAGCCCCATCCCTGGAGTGGAGGAAGTCTTGGTTTTAGCTCCTCTCTCCAAATACAATCACCTTTTGGGGTGTAGTTGTGAGAAATACATAACACAGTGGGGTAGGGTAGTCAAGCAAGGCCCATCAACAGCAAATAATTCAGAGAAGAATGGGAAAAGTGCATATTCAAACTGCTTCATTTATTTTTATTGGGTTTTTTTTTCTTTAATGAGTAAGAAAAGGTGATTCCACTTAAAGTCTATTCAAGTTAAAAAAAAATCTAATGGGTGCTACCAAAGTCTTGCAGAATTTTAAGAACCTTGGCAATGAATCTTAAATGTATAAAAGGTCACACCTCACCTATAGCAGTATTAAACATTGTAGATAGGCTGTAGATTTAAAGGAGGGATGGAAAATAATATTTCTGGTATGTTCTTGTCTTAACCTTTTACCCTCTGATACATATTTTCATTATGCAAATTTTATGACCAAATCTGCAAGAATTAAGGTTCTTACCCTTTCCTATAACTGTTGGACTTCTCCTTTGCTTTGCTTCTACCTCAGAGACACTACTTTGGGTTTAGTTTTGGGGGGGGGGGGGGTTGCCAAAATTACTCTAGATGAAGCTGAACAATAATTTTTTATTTTTTTAATAGAATCATAGAATGTTTTAAATTGGAAGGGACCTTAAAGATCATCTCATTCCAACCCCCTGCCATGGGCAGGGACACCTTCCACCAGCCCAGGTTGCTCCAAGCCCTGTCCAACCTGACCTTGGACACTTCCAGGGATGGGGCAGCCACAGCTTCTCTGGGAAAGCTTGTCCAATACATCACCATTCTCTCATTAAACAATGTGATATTTCCTTCTCTTTACTCTTAGCAGATCTCAAAAAGCAAGCCACAGAAAAGCATAAAATTTTCAACTGATAAAGTAAAACAACACCAAAAAAGTTTGTTTGAGGTTGATGCAGTCACTGCTATGGAGTTAAAATTTTACCCCACACAGGCACTTCCATGTGTGCCAGCAGAGAATCTATACAATAGATGAGTTTTACTACCTTCAAGCCAACAAAAGGCTTGAACTAGAAATAAAGGAAGATTTTCTTTACCTCATGATGGAAGTGTGTGTTCATGAAACTGAGAAACTTGGATGCAGTTTCAGCTGTGATAAGCAGAGGCTTCAGATGTATTTCTGTCTGTTGTTTGCAGGGCAGACATTTAGTTCCAAGCTGAAGCTGTTGCATTTCCACATCCCCTGTGGTGACTCCCTGTGGGAAATGAGCCTTCATCACTTAATGCTTCAGGGAATTTTCATATTCCTGGAAAGTGAGGTTATCATAGCAAACCACAGCAATAAAGACAGATTTATGGAGAGACAGTGCTATACCTCCTTTTTTTCTACCCTTAGAGACCAAATCCTTCTCACTATGCATATCCAGCTTATGGGAATGACCACTGGCATACAGGGCAACTCAAGTAACTCAAATAATTATCCAGTGGTGCTCTAACTGCATTCCCCATTGGATGAATGTCTAAAGTTACAGTAATTTCCAGAAAGATGTGCTATAAATGCACATGGACTTGCAAGACCTCAGTGGGGTTTAGTTTGTCTTTTCAGATGAACTGAGGGAGCATTGGACTGATAAGGATCTGCCAAGAGGGATTAATGGTTTCAGTAATGTACAGTCCATTGCTTCCCTCTTCCAAACACACACACACACACACACACACACACACACACACACACACACACACACACACACACACACACACACACTCTTCAGAATCAAAGTCCCACTATACCAGCTGCCTTGAAACCATGGTGACAAATAAGATGGATTGTGACAGGATAGCCCACCCTAATATGACCTAAAATCCAATCAGAGCATTCATACCATATGAGCCATCATGGCAGCTCAACTGCTGGCTCAGGGTACTGTCTTGGTGTCAAATTATGCTGAAACCACCCTATTTCACCAGACTCTGAATTCATATCCTGATTTCAAAACAGGATTTGACAGATAAGCTGGTCTGCCAGCCTACAGATCTGTGAGTGCCAGTTGATCACTTTATACTATACAAGTCTAGTCCCCTTCCACACATCAGGTTCTGCTGCCATAACCCCTCTTGGATGTGTGTGTGGAGATCCCTCCCTTGGCTGGGGACACCCTCTAAGGATACTCCTCGAGGCTGAGGGAAAGAGATCTCCTCGTGAGCGTTGGTCTGGGAGAGTTAAATCAAATCTCTACTTCATAATTATTTCTTTTTTGCCAGCTTTAATATAATTGCTGCAATAATTGCTTCAACACAGTGCACTATCTCATACTATACTACTTTATGTTATATGATACTCTACTAGTTGTTTTAGCTTTTATATTATGTAGTAAACAATTCTGATTAAGATCTTTGAAAATTTGTAATAATGAATGATTCATTTCATATAAATATTCTCATTTTGCCAATCATTAAAACCTGCGGGACAAAAGTGGTTCAATCACACCTCTGTAATTCCTTAAATTTATATAGCTGACATAATCCAAGGCTAAGATTGGATTCAGCCTCACCCAGACTCCTCTCTGAGAAGGGGTTTAGGAAGTCAGGGAGTCCTTTTCTGCACCTCATGACCCAACAGCAGGGCTTCTGTAATAAATTTTGTCTAAACCTTCCACTCCCACCCGTGACACTGATTTCAAATATTTGCTGCATTTTGTGCAGTTATTGCTTGACAACAGCGAGTTAAACCTGCACTCCTTGAGCTCAATGCTCAGTTTCTGTGACAAGGAAGAGACAAAACCATTTTGTGAAAACAGTTTAGGGGTTGATTTGCATTAAGCAATTCTGAACATGTTCTTGTAGTTTACAACTAACATCAATCACGGCGGAAAGATCATATATTGAAATGCTTGGGAAAAGTTTCTGCATGGAAAGTGTTTTGCACAATTATTGTTTGGACAGACAGCAAGAAATTTATTTGGTTTATGTCATCCAGGAGACAGCAATAGGGCTGATTAATCTTAACTGAAAATGTCAAGATTTGAGCCTTAGATCTGGACTTTCTAACCACTGGGAAAGGCTTAATCTTATACTGGTAAATCCTGTATTCTGAGATTACAGAATAATTGCCCAGTATTAGAGCCATCCATGGCAAGAGTCAAGACTTTGCTAAGAGGCCCAACATAAGGAAATGAGGGATAATGAAACCAGGATTGCAGTCTGTTCAATGCTGCTGGGGTGTATTATTCCAAATAGGACAGCCAGGATGCATAAACATCGGAGAGATAAAGGGAAAAGAATAAACTGTTTCATCTGGTTAATACCCTGAGAAACAGCATTTGGAAAATACACACCACTGATGTAAGGTGAAGAGCTCTGTTATGTGAATATCAACCACCATAAGGACAATTTAAAATAAATTAATAAAATAGTTTGACTGTCAGCAGAATATGAGGCAAACTGGTTGAGATAAAATGTTACATATTGATTTTCATGATGGCATAATAGCTCATACATCCTCACTGCCAGTGTTCACCATTCACTGAATATCTACAAACTATTCACAAATCAGAAACAGATTCTTGTATTTTATTATAAACATTAGCTCTGAAACAAGTTAAAACAGATTAGAGTAATTGGAAAGGCATTTTTTAGAAATTGAATGCTGGCACACTGAATGTTATCAAGAGAAATGCTCTGTTCAGACTCAGTTCTCTGCGTTCTGTCAACTGATTGCCTTGAGCAGAGAGAAAACATTACGAGATATCCAAGTGGTAATGGGCAAATTTATCTGGAGTGAAAAATTCACTGGAGTTCAAAGGAGAGATCAGCCCCCCAGTCCTTCCACTCTTACTCTTCTGAGTCCTCAAAGTGCAAGTGAACCCAAATTGATGCTGCCTGGCTTGGGGCACTGCAGCAAAGAGCCCAGTCACGTTGATTCTCCATGGGGTTAAGGAAAGTTGAGGGGATTCAATACCTCTTGGCATCAACACCTCCAAAGAGAGATAAAGACCTTTCTTTCCAGCCAACATTGACACTGTACCTATTTTCAGACCCATTTTCTTGATTTGCTCAAGTTATTGCTGCGATTAAGCACACGAATCGTGGAACTGCAGACAAAGAAAAGCCAGGTTCAAGATCCCCATTGTATTTATATTTGCCATTAAGAGTGACTCATCTGAGGGATGGGCAAGACTAGACAGACCCATATAAAGCAAAATCTACAGTTCACCTGGTGCTTGCGGGAAGTAAGGAGGTTGTGTGGGCAAATTAAGCCTTACCTTGGAAAATAATAATAGCAGGGTTTGTTCCTTCTCCTCTGTGTCTGAAAGGAATCAACAAGGTCACATTATTTCTTTAGAAGAAAAATGAAGTTGGGAGTTTCCTGCAGAAATCAATCCTTGACCTGGGACAGTCTTGGAAACCTGAGGCTGGAGATCATTTTCTGAGGAAGGTTTCAATTAGCAGAGACACCCATTGCCATGAATCAGCAGGTGGTGATTATCCCTGAAGGAAAACTCCCTCCTTTGGGAAGCTCAGCCATTGATGCAGTTATGAAATCATCTCTAAATGTGAACATGACAGAAGGCAACTGTCAGCATTGTTTGCAATTCTGCTGGATGTACCTCAGTGCTGGTCTAATAATGCCACAGGGGACAAAAGTAAAGTTACTCTGGAAACTTTCACAACAATTGATGCTCCCATTAGGGGTTAAGGTGGACACAAGGAAAAGGATGTCTTGGACTGTTATCTCAGACTATTGATATCATGGATTTTGGGACTAGATGATCTTTAAGGTCCCTTCCAACCCAACCCATTCTGATTCTGTCTAGGATTGTACAGATGTTCCTTAAGGAAACTGCCTTGTTTCTAGTGGGTATCAGGAAGAGGGAACCTCAAAAAAAGCAAGGGTCCCAAAATCAAATCTCAGCGACCTGGGAAGCCTCATTAAACACTGTTTAAGGACATGCACTGGAGATGTAAGAGGACAAATTCATGCCACAAACAGTAGTTCCATTAGAGCTTTACTTAATGCTGTCAGTGCTTTCAGTCATACTACAAATGACTCCACAGATTACTGATTTTCTCCACCTGAAAAAACCCTCCAAATCTGGAAGACCTATGAGGAATGGAGAAAGGTCTATGGTATAGACACATGGGATCAGGCTGAAGAGATCCTTTTTTTTTTTTTAGGGTCAAAGAAAGAAACACAATGTCTCTGGTTAATATAAAACCCGTTCATTCTTGCAAGGAGCAAGAGCACATATTCAGATATCCAGTTTTGGACACACATAAATCTATAAATATGGGGGTAATTGTGGATACACAGCATGAAATAGTTTTCTGCTCAAAATGAACCTTACCAGTGTGTTCCTTCCACTGGCCCTGCTTCCATGACTTCTCTGGTTAGCAGCAAGGAATCTTGATATGGGCTTGGAAAATGTCATGGAGAGCACCAGTTGTTCAGTTCCAGCATTCTGCCCTGAAGGCACTGAATTAATGTCAGAAATAACTGATTTCTCTGATAAAAATAAAGTAAGTGCCAAAACATATCAGTAGAGCAGGGAAATGCAAATGTTGGGGACAGAATTGAAGAGAAAACTAAACATTATTCACTGTAGACTATGCATGTTATAAATAGTCATTGTTAACTGGTTTAGTCAGCACCAAAAATAATTTGTTTAGCAGCTCATTATGCTTTTTCTTTTTTAATCATAAAAACAGAGACACAAATATAGCATGACAGATTTGCTCTTAAAACTCTGTGTTTAGGTAAGAGTTTCCTCACTGACCCGAAGTCAAGGCTTCTAAAACTAGGAAATATCTTTTCCCAGTAAACTCTGTTATTAAATGGGGAAACTTGGATGACTTGATGAGGTTTATACAAATAAATTATCTGTTTGTTTCCTTGGTGGAGAAACATGATCCAGACTTAGAAGCAGGGTGGCCCCTTGTAAAGGAGGAACCTGGGCTCCAGGGTGGCCTTCAGACCTCTGAGCTCTGTTACAGCAAGTTGGTGAAACCACTTGAGAAAGGCCCATTGCTGATGGATCTTTATGATACCTCTCTTGGAGGCCTTACAGAATTCCCATCTCACCTCCCAGTGGTTTTGGGATTACCTTAGGAGCACATCCTATCTTGCAGTGTCTCAAGTGTAGTTGTCATGATAATCATGGAGGTTTCTGCTTTCTTTCACTGAGGTCTCAAGGCATTTATTCAGGTTTATGTTGAACTTCCACAGGCTTCTTGCCCCTCTGCCTACTGTGCCACTTCATCTCCAATAACAAATGTGACTCCACTGCAGGTAGAGGTGTCCATTAATATAGAGGGAAGTTGTACCTTCACTGGCAGGTGAGGATTTGGATTCACAGAGGGGAGGGTGAACTCTCTAGTCCTTTGCAGTATTTATGTGTTGATTCACTGTTGGGCTTAAGTCTGGAAAGAACCAGCTGGCTGTTCAGGTGGACAAAACTACACCAGGGCAGGTGTGACAAAGATACTGGCACTCTCTTTTGATACAGCTTCACAAAATATTCTGCCAATAGAGAACTCACAGAATCACAAAATGGTTTGGGTAGGAAGGGACCTTTAAGACCATCTTGTTCCAATCCCCTGCCATGAGTAGGGACACCTTCCACTAGACCACATTGCTCCAAGCCCCGTCCAACCTGACCTTGAATCCAGCCCTTCCTGCTTTCTTCCTTTAGCTGCCCAACACCTGGAGCATCTCTGCAGTTACCAAGCCCTGTCTTTCCACAAATCCCAGCAGTGAGTGCCTCTGCCCCATCTCAGTGTTCACTCCTGTCTCTCCTCAGTGCAGCCCACACTGCACATCAAGTCAGCAGCTTCTGCTCAGTAAGGTGTAATTCAGGAGCAGAGAACAAGATACTGCAGTAGATGTTAGAGACCACTCCAATTTGCACTGGATGACAATGGTAACCCAATTGTTCTTCACAGAGCAGCCTCAGTAAGAGCAGATAATTAACAGGTGTGTCTGTCAACAAAAACCACATAAACAACCTGTGCTACCCACACATTTCTGGTTTTAGGCCTCCCTTGTGATTAAGGTGGAGGGACACGTTGTAAAGAAGAAAGCACAGATAGAAGTATGTATTGGTAACAAATACTGGCTAACACCAAAGAGCTGCTATTACCTTTGAGGAACACATTGCCATGACTGGAATGCTACATCCAGTCAGAAAGTCACATTTTACCACTCAGGAAAATCATGGAAATTATTCAAAGGGAGGAAAGTAAGCCCTACACTGGGAGGTGTTTAGTCCAGTAGCTCAGTTGGTGGAGAGATTAAGAGGAAAAATAATTCTCTAACAGAAGGGAGAAGGCGTCAAACTACTTTGTGATGGGTTGACCCTGGTTGGATGTCAAGTACCCCCTAAACACTCCACTCCTCAGCTGAACAGGGAAGAGAAGAGAAGATACAGTGAAAGGCTCCTGGATTGAGAGGAGGGCCGGGAGAGATCCCTCACCAGTTACAATCACAGGCAAAACAGGGACTGGGGAAGACTAGTTCAATTCATTGCCCATTAAATCAGAGTAGGACAATGAGAAATAAAACCAAGTTGTAAAACCCCTTGCCCTCACCCTACTCTTATTCACAGACTTAGTTTCACTCCCAGATTCTCTCCCTTCTCCCCTCATCAGCACCACAGGGGATGGGGAATGGAGACTGTGGTCAGTCTATCACAGGTGTCTCTGATACTCCTTCTTCAAAGGGGGGACTCCTCACACTCTTCCTCTGCTCCAGTGTGGGTGCCTCCCATGGGGCTCATCCCTCAGGATCAGGTCACTCCAGCATAAGTCCTCCCTGGGGTCACAAGTTCTGCTAGAAAATCTGCTCCAGCCTGAGCTCCTCTCTCCACAGAGCCACAGCTCCTCCAGGACTCTGCTCCAGCACAGCTTCCCACGGGGTCACAGCCTCCTTTGGCCATCCCCTGCTCCAGTTACAGGGGCTGCAGGTGGATCTCTGCTCCCACTTGGACCTCCCTGGGCTGCAGAGGCACAGCTGCCCCCCCATGGGCTGCCCCATGGGCTGCCCCATGGGCTGCAGGGGAACCTCAGCTCTGGCACCTGGAGCAGCCCCTGCCCCTCCTGCTGTGCCCTGGGGGCTGCAGGGCTGTTCCTCTCACACATTCTCACTCCTTTCCCCAGCTGCACTTGCTGTTGCCTTGTTTTTTCCCCTTCTTACACACCTTATCCCAGCAGTGCTACCACCATCTCTGATGGGCTCAGCCTTGTCCAGGGGCAGGTTCATCCTGGAGCCAGCTGGAATTGGCTCCATGGACACGGGGGAAGGTTCCAGCAGCTTCTCACAAAAACCACCCTTGTTGCCTCTCTGCTACCAAAGCATTGCCACACAAACCCAATACACCACTTAAATCCTTCGCCCCATTCATTTGGGATCTTCAAAGCTGAGATTGAATTAGAAGAAAAGGTTACTCTGATAATTGTTTTATGTTGTGTTTGTGACACTTCCAGAACACATCTCAGTTTAAGCTCAGCATTGCCTAATCAATATTGAGTCAAACACTGAATAATTACTTTAATCTGTATTTTTAAATTAACCTCAGCTATGAGGTAAGTTCTTTGGACTAGAGATGGAACAAAATATGCCTGCATTGCCCTCAAAATGCTCAGAGTACTTTCTGCCGAGCATTAAGATAATGATAATTATGAATATTCATGTTTTGTGTCTCCTGGGTGAGTCGAGCAGGATTTAAATTTCCCCTGGTATGAAATTGGGCAGATATATTTGTGTGTCTGTGATTTGCTTTGGCTGGGTTTCATTGCCTGCAGCTTCAGGCAGGGCAGGACCAGCACAGGTCAGGGTGCACCAAAGCAGAGAGAGGACAGGACCTGCTTAGAGGCTTCACTCACGTCTGTGTTCACAGCAAGCACCAGGATGGGATCCAACAATAAATCACCAACCCTTTGAACCTCTTTTATTTGCTCAGATCCCGCCAGGCATCCCCCACCTACTCCTTTTGGGCTGTAGCCCTGGGTTCCTCCACACCCACAGCATGTCATGAGAATGAAATGGAAAGCATCTCATTCTACAGCTACTGGACTGCTGGATGCTCAGAATGGTGGTGCATGGCAGGCAGGTGCAAACTGATCTTTTAGGCTAACGGGGTGTGAACAGACATTAATTCCAAATGTACATGGATTCTATATTTGAATTAACATAGCCTAAGTACATTGCTACACAGAATTACAGATTTATATACGTGGGAAAAGAGCTCCAAGGTCATTTAGTCCAGTCTGTGACCAATCCCAACCTCATCAACTAGACCAGAGCACTGAGTGCCGCATCCAGTCACTCCTTGGACACCTCTAGGGGTGGGGACTCCACCACCTCCCTGGGCAACACTTCCAATGCTTAACAACCCTTTACATGAAGAAATTCTTCCTGATGTCCAACCTGAACCTCCCTTGGTCAGCTTGAGGATGTTTCCTCTCATTCTGCCACTGGTTGCCTGGAAGCAGAGGCTGACCCCCATCTTGCTACTCTGCACAGTCTGGGGTGGAGCTGGTCAGTGTCATGTCAGCTCAAGAAAGCAATTCTACATCTGTCTGAAATCTATTCTCTGCATTAAGTAGGATTTAATAACCATTCCCAGTCTTTTCTCCTGCCTACAAGAAAGCAATTTAGGGCAACAGAACTGGAGAAGGGGCTGGAGCAGCAGGAGTGGCAGAGGGAGCTGGGGGGGCTCAGCCTGGAGAAAAGGAGGCTCAGGGGGAACCTTTTCACCCTCTGCAACTCCCTGCCAGGAGCGGGGAGCCAGGGAGGCATCAGGCTCTGCTCCAGGGCACAGGGACAGAACAAGAAGAAATATCCTCAAAATGTGACAGGGAAGGTTTAGATTGGATAATAGGAAAAATTTCTCTATGGAAAGGGTTGTCAAGCATTTGAACAGGCTGCCCAGGGGAGTGGTGGAATCACCATCCCTGGAAGTGTTCAAAAAACATGTGGATGTAACACTTGAGGACATGATTTAGTGGTGAACCTGCTGGTGGTGGTGAGTTGGCGACTGGGCTTGATGATCTTACAGAACTTTGCAACCTTAACCATTCTCTGATTCTACAAAGGTCAAGGCCAGGTGAGACCATGTCATTTATTCTGACCTCCTTTATATTAACAGTCCTAAAATGAGGATGAGCAGTTAGTAGATACATTTGAACTTCATCTTCCTGTGTTTCAGTTTCTCATCAGACCAAGCCCAGTAATGAGGGAGCCTGTGCTCATCCCAGGGAGGTGGTGTGAAATATTCATATTCAGAAGGCAGAGCACTCTGTAAATGAGACTGACAATAAAATCCAGAAGAAAGCTGATGATTTTGAACCACAGGTTGTACAAAAGGCAGGAGCATCACTCATGGTGGAGGGGGGAAGATAAAGAATGAATAATTTCTCTTTTTAAGAGTGCTGTCCAACAGAGGCTGTGAATGAGGCAGAGCTCCTGCAAATAGAAAAGGAAGATGTGGTTCTCTAATTTCAAAACACAGATACTTAATTAATGCCAGAATTAGATGACCAATGAATCCTCCCTTTGCCTTTTTCCAGTGGCACATTTGCACCTACAGTGGTGTTCTTTGAAAATCAGAGAGGAAGTGTGTTATTATAGACACAGTTTTGTTTGACTGGGTTTCTTCCCTTGCCCACAATGTGAGCATTACTGTTTTTTCTACAATAGTTTTCACATCCATTGTGATTTTCAGGTCTTCTTCTGCCTCTCTTCCCTGTGCCTGTACAGAGCTGCATGGGTTTGTAGTCACAAATAACCAAATCAGAGCACACATGTTTTATTCACATGAAATACTTGTAACAGATCAGATTAAAGATCTTCAGATCAACATCTCTTTAATTACATCTGCATCAGTAATGTTGTTATTAGGTTTTACAGCTATGTAGAAGATTACCCAACAGATCTCATGGTACTTTAAATAGCTATTCCTGATAAATTTCTGTTGGCTTTGGCAGTTCTCCAGTACTGGAAGAAAAACAAAGTCGATCCCTTTGAGCACCCCTAAACATTTCAGCCCAGCAGTGAATTAGTGTTTTCACCTCCTCCAGTCTCCTTGTCATTTTTCTTAATCTCTGAGACACCACAGAAGGTCTCAGGCAGTGGTTCTAGAGCTCTTTCTGTTCTTCCCTTTGGGAATTCAACACAAAACAGGGAGTAGAATCAGATACTCCAAGGACTTGATTTCCCTCCAAGACTCTCCCTTGCTGGTCTGGAACATATGTTACTAAACTGTGAGTGGGTTGCTAAAACGTGTTATTGTTTCTTTCATTTATGCATATTTGATTTTTACATAATATACCTCATGCTGGTCTACAGATTTGGTATTTAATCCCTAGGTAGGTGAACTTCTGAATAAAAACCTTTGGATGTGTTTATGACAGCCTAGCTGTGATAGTTATACAGCCAACATAGTTAGTGTATTTGTAATTCATTTTCAGATAATATTCCTCTCTGTAAAGAAAAACTGTGGAGTAAGGGACAATTAACTCCAAAGGAAATTATGGATTTAATTCTATCCTTAGTCATGAGACAACTTGGTACAACCTTAAATCCACTAACATTCAGTACTTGAGGGTGCAGCCCTGCACCACCTCAGGTCAATCCATTACCAGCTCCATCTTTCTTTTTTGACATTTTTAAAACCTTATAACCTATAGACTGCTGCGAGTGCCCCCCACAAAGCAGGACTCTGAGCCAGGTTAATGTAGGATAAGATAAAAAGTAAAGGTCCTTTAATATCACAGGCCTATGGCCCACAGGAATACATGATGACATGCATGTACCCCCTAGTTTTAGTTTCTATGGCTTTTATAATATGATCTCTCCAATCATTACTTTACACATTTCTCAGTCCAGCCCTTGGTTCCATCCTTGGTCCAACGCCCCTGGAATTGAGGCTGGGGTCGTCAAGACCCTCTGTCTTCATCCACCTCCTCTTCTTCAGCACATAAAGGTCTTTTGGATGCTTTCCAGTGTTCTGGATCACTCTGCTTCATGTTTATGTTTCCCTCTGATATCCTCCAATCCTGTACCTTGGGAAAGAGACTAAACAGCTAGAAGATCTTAGCTGCCTGTTCTGGAGCAGGGGTAGAGATAGAAGGACCTTATATTAAGTTGCTAAATATTAACCCACTAAAAATCTACAGTGCTACATCTACTGTGTTCCTAAAATCTACAAAATGTGAAAATCAAAAAATCAAAGAGCCTTTTGCATCACTATGAGAATTTCTCTGTTATTTATCTGAAAAAAGGTGATGCACAGTTGTCATGTAAGTCAAACACATGTCAAAACAGAAGATGCAGACAGGATGTGAAGATGGATATGTACATGCTACTTAAATATGTGCTGTTGGTAGATGAAGGGCACAGAGACCCAAATTTGAATTTGCAGGTTGCAGGAAAGGGTACTCATGTAAAAACCAACCCAAATATGACACCAGTTTTTTAATGAACTCAAGAAGAATAATACTTTGATTTGCTGTCATATATAACTGATAGCACTGTGTCCCAAAGCAGTGGCCTTTTAGCTTTAATCATGCTCAGCACACACGGACAGACTGGAGGGCAGAGACATCTCCCCGCTGATGCACAGAGGAAAATGTTCTTGCCATAAGGATGTGAACCCAGGACATGGAAATCCTGCATTTAATTCACTTCTCAATCACCATCTTCCTGTAAAGCACCTGGCAGGTTACTGAGCACCAGCTTTATTACTCTCTTGAAACCAATAGAGAGAAAAAAACCCCACTCTTGTGTCTTCAAGAGCTCTTGCTTTGATAAATGTTTTTAAAGTTGCAGGCACTTTTGTAACAGCTATTCCCTACAGTGACTTCAGACAAATCTGCTGAAGATGAGGGTAGATGAGCAACTGCAGGAGAACTATCTGTAATAAATATACTTGTTCAGTCACAGTTCACTTTAAAAATTCTGCCACAAAGCCAAAAGTCATCATAAAACTCAGCCCTGAAATTTATAAAAAAGAGAAAAGACGTTCACAGAGTTCTGCAGACACACAAAATATTAGTCCAAGAAGTGGTTTACTTCCTATATATGGAACTAAATGGTCAAAGGTATTAATTTAATCTTATCTTCCTTATTTTCAACGATGTTCTCATGCAAACAGAATCAGAGCACTGAAAATTAAGAGATGTGGGACTTTTTCTTGAGTGTCCTTCAACACCAGGTTATCAATTTTCTTGTAAATTAAACATATTCTCTCAAGTGGTCTTCAAATTCTTTTGTAATGGGAAAGTTTTTCTGCCCATGTTGATTTCCAAGGCAAACTCTTTTGAGATTTCTTCAATAACCTCCCAAAATAATCATCTGTGTGATGGGTGAATTGACTGAAAACCAGCCTAGAATCAATGACTTGCTTTTCCGAGAGGGAGGAGTAGCAGGAGGTGATTTGCATGTAAATCCTTATGTCATAATCTATTTTATCTATTATATTTTAAATTTCAGAAGATCCCTAAGTGTCAAATTCATGTTCTAATACAAGTGGTTGGGGTTTTCTTTTTTTTTCAACCTTATTGATGTTTGTGAGTGTTGCCCAAAGTGAAGGGAAATGTGCAAGAAAATCCCATTTCCTACCCAGAGGAGTTAAATGCTGAGAGTGAGCATTGAATGAGGAGGTTTTGACATCACCATGGCAGTGATTGAACACCACAACATGTACCTGAAGACCTTCTGGCCTTGAAGGTGCTCAAAATGCATCTGGGTAAGGCTGTGAGTTACCAAGCGTGAATTTGAAGCTCACCCTGCTTTGAGCAGGTGGGATTAGAGAGCTCCCAGCGTCCCTCCCACCCAAAATGCTGCACAAATTCAGCATGAAGTTGGGCACATCTGGCCTTCAAGACAATCCTTGTGCCAACCACGCTTTGAAAAGGACCATAAATCTCCCGAGGTGCTGGTGAGTGTCTGTTTGCAGTGGCAGCAGAGAAAGCAGAGGGTGATGGACATGCCCCACGCAGATGTCACAAAAACTTCCCCCGAATGCCGAGGGCCTGGATGGTTCTCATCACTTTTTCAGCTCCCCTTCAGGCACAGGAGTGTGTTAGGAAGAGTTTCTGCTGCAGGAGGGCACACAGAGCCAAAGCACATTAATCAAACCTCCAGAAAGCACATTTTATCCAAGCACCTTGTCATCTTCGTGCTTGGTTGCCCTAAGCCTGTTGTTAATGTCACCTCTAGAATCCCATTAAAACAGACCTCTCCAGGGCCTGGGCTGGGTCTTTTCAGAGCCGTGTGTAGCACCAAGCACCCTTTGGAATGCTGTACAAATATCCCTGTCAGAGCCTGAAGGAAAAGTTAATAAATTGAATACATTGCCCTCTGTGGAACAGAAGGGGAGCAAACGCAGCATCCATTTAAAGCAAATCATAATTTGTGATCTGAAAATATGAAACATTAAGCATAGTCATGTTTAAATAGCAAGAATCACTTTAGAGGGCTAGAGAGGTTATAAACCATTTCTGTTTGTATGCCAGGAGCACTTACAAAGCTTTGTTTTGAAAGCTTTGTATTAGCTTGTAAAATCAGCTCAGGAAAAGACATTGTTTTGTCATTGTCACTGCAATGGTGGCACCTACTTGTCTGCCTGAGCTTTGTTCTCTTTGTAGTGAAAAACAAAGATTCCACTACTTTTTTCTTACTGTTCCTACAGGCAGTGAGCAGGGTGCAGACCTGCCAAATGGGAATGACAATAGTTCTAAAAAAATTAAAAGTTCTTGAAAAATACCCCAGATATTTCCTCTGACAAAGCAAATCTTTTCTGTGCCCTCAATCCCCTCTCATTCCTGATGCTGTTCCTTAAATCCTACAAGTGAAGGCTTCTCAGGCACCCTTGGATGCCAGCAAATTCTGGATACCTGCAGGAGGAGTATTCAGTGACCCTGAGCTTGCACTTCTTTAGTTGTCTTTTTTTTTTTTTTTAAATCAAGATGTACTGAAAAGAGCAGTTGTGAATCTGGATCTTTGTGATTACTGGCAAGATTGTTTGGTCCTGGATTCTCTAAACTTTATCCAACTGCAGCCTTTGCATCTTATCCATGTATGAGCTGTAATTGATTCATGTGCTTCTCTGTCACCTTAGCAAACTTTTAATCCAAGGGCAAAGCTATTTTATTATGATTATGTTCAGTCTCCAATACCTTCCAAGTGCTCAGAGCTCTCATGGGAGAAAAGAGCTGAAACATCATTTTAAAAAGTTCATAAAATTGCTTAATAAAACAAACAGCACCAATTGTTCTTCTATCACAAAGTATTTCTTCTAAGCCACTGGTGTCCTGGAGGACAGGAAGAGGTTCCTGGAGGAGTCCTTGACTTCACTGGGCACAGCTCACATGAACTTTTTTAACTTTGCTATGTTGAAAATATCCAACCCCCTTCTAGCCAGGGTCAAAGCTCACAAATCCACTTATTTTTCACTTTCTCCTTTGTAGCAAACAGCATAAAAAATTTCATTAGTTCTGTCTCCTTTGTAGCTTTGCCTTCTGGAAATAATATTTAAAAACTCTGACCCCCTTCAGCTTTGCATTTTATCAATCCTATCAGTCAATGAGTTCGTAACCCAAAGCCTTGCTCTACTTGGCATTAAGGTTTCATGCCCATGTCTCCATAAGGCTGAAATCAAGCCCAAGGGAGGGATTAATGATAACCCAGCCTGGGGCAAATGAGGGACATGTGGATGTTTTCTGCACTTGAATGAGGTCCTTAAGTTGGCAGCCCTGGGACAAGGATTTTCAAAGTGCCACCCCTTGGGAGCTGGAAGATCAAATTAATCCAACAGATTTGCAAAGTTCCATATCAACAGGGAAATCATCTCCAATATTACTGGCAAAAGTATTTCCCACTCAGCATTGGGCTTGGCATTGGTCAATAGAAACTGCTCTTGTGGGCCGGAGGAAATCTGGCAAATTTTCTGATTAAAAAAAATATATATGCAAGGAACTCAAAATTGTTGATTTTGGAATATCAAACCTTAAACCTCCTACCTCCTACTTTTAAAGAAACAGCTTTACAGACTAATTTTTAACTTCTTCTTTTTTTTTTTTTTTTTTTTAGTTAAGGAACTTTATGGACTTTATGGCCTGGAAACTGGGTATTTGCAGTATTTAAACCTCCAGGTCCTACATGCCAGATGGAGTGTCACAGAAACAGGAACCTTTCCCTTCCCAAACCAGTTCAGGTGGCAGGATGGGATACTGAGGAAAGAAAGACACACCTGAAGCAAAGAAAATTTTTCCTAGTAGGGGTAGGAGTCACTACTCAGCACTGGAGGCAACAGCAGCAATTAAACAGGTTCTTACACTGGTATCAAGGTCTCAAATAGAAGTGAGGTGAGGATGGAAAGGAGACTGGACAACAGAATGAAGTGGGACAGCCTCGGAGCAGGGACTTCCTTATTTCCAAGAAAATTCCCTGGAGAGTTTAAAGGAGTCCTAAACTCTGTCCTATGCAAATTTTTAAAAGCAAAAGTTAGGCACAAACTGGAAGCTTTGACTTCAGCTCCTGATTGAGACACACAGCCCATGAAAGGCTGCACTGTTTTGGAATCATGGAACCACAGAATGGTTTGGGATGGAATGGAGCTTAAAGCCCACCTTGTTCCAAACCTCTGCCATGGGCAGAGACACCTTCCACCAGCCCAGGTTGCTCCAAGCCCTGTCCAGCCTGGCCTTGGACACTCCCAGGGATGGAGCAGCCACAGCTTCTCTGCCCAACCTGTGCCAGGGCCTGCCCACCCTCACAGGGAAGAATTTCTTCCCAATATCCAGTCTAAACCTACTCTTTTTGGTGAGAGGACATTTTCCCTTGTTCGGTCACTCCAGGCCCTTATCCAAAGTGCCTTTCTAGCTCTCTTGTAGCTCCTCTATGTGCTTGAAGGTGCTATAAGGTCTCCCTCTTCTCCAGACTGAACAACCCTAATTCTCTCAGCCTTTTCTCACAGGACAGGGGTTCCATCCCTCTAATAATTTTCATGGCTCTCCTCTGGACCCACTCCAACTAAAAGCAGAGCATGGACATCCTGCTCACATCCATGGGGACATGAGCTCTGTGTCCCCAAGCCATTCACATCTTTTCCAGTATCACCCACATTGAGGTTGTAGCTCAGAGTTCGGTGTTCTTGTAGCAGCAAACCTGTCTTTAGAGATGTGCAGCCTGAAGTGCAGTGTGTGATCATTCAGGGCTGGCTGGCTGACCTGCTCCACATCAGGACTTTCCTGTGAGGAAAAAGGACCTGCTTCACAGCCCCAGGGACTCTTCTCTTTGACCTGTAACTGCTGCAGCGTGGTAAGAACTGATCATGAATCTGCTTCATGGATGAGCAGATGTGCAGCCAGGACACATCTGTATAAATGTTGGATACTCTGGGGGCTTTGCTGGAGGCTGCACAGGTAAGATCAGAAAGGAGGTAATACTAAAACCACATTCAAGGAAAACCTGTGCTTACTGAAATGCCAGCAGTGCAATAAAGTTCCCTAGAACCACCCAGAGACACCTCTCACTACTGATGCCCTCGGGGGGCAATACAGTGACATTTCTTAAGGTCTGTCTGTTCTCAGGATGGTGGAAAATATATTCAATAGGCAGAATGGAGCTTTCATTTTTTTCTAAAAACAAAACACAAACAAACAAACTAAAAGAAAAAAGAAAGATTGCTTCATGTCTTTGAGCTGGAGCCACCTAATTCATGCAGGCAGTCTCTAAGTAGGGCAGTATCCTGGGAAAATTGCAAAGCTTCTTCCTGGCCTTTTCCAGCTTTCCTCTTCCCCATCTTTTAAGCTTG
>JAWWLZ010000139.1:70840886-70858630 GCA_035041345.1 Poliocrania exsul
CTGGCCTTGGACACTTCCAGGGATGGGGCAGCCACAGCTTCTCTGCCCAACCTGGGCCAGGGCCTGCCCACCCTCACTATCAGGACTAGCACATTGTGTGTTTGCCAGTGGCAGCAGAACAGGTATGGAAAATCTCCAAGTTTCCATTCTGGTCTGTGCTTCTGCATGAAAATCACCTTTCCTGACCCAAGAGAACTCTCTGTGGACTTTAAAGTTTTATATGCACTGATCTACTAAATCTGCAATGTGAACTTAGAGAAAACTCACCTGCCATGGTCAGCTCCCTGAGATAACAGAACAAGTGATCTGAGCTTTTAAAAGCAGACACACATTCTGGAATGGATGTTTATGTGTGTAATGCTACACTTTAGTGTTGGCTGGAACTGATAACACAGAACAAGCTGCTGGATTTTAGCAGCTGTTCACTCCAGATCAAGATAAATCAAGTCAGACTAGAGGAGGCTTTTGGAAGGGCTGGGAGGAGGGAGACAGAAGAGAAATCCTACCATGGGAAGAAACAAAGGCAATTTTGCTTATTAAGTCTCTGAAAGTGATGAGCTGAATGGAAGATCTGATTGCCATCCATAAATGCTTTGAAGTAGAATTGAAATCACCAGTGAAATTAAGACTGGGTAGGAACAAGAACAAACATGACCAGTAATATATTTAAGTTGGAAATTAGAAGGATTTTTGTAATTTCAGAGCAATGCAATTCTGCATCAACATCCCATTAGGACTCGCAAAAGCAATTAGTTTGCAACAGATAATAAACTAGTAGGCCCCCCAGAACCCATGAGGATTGTGGAAGGCAAATATAACATTCAAAATGATGTGAGGAAATTAACGATATGGCCTGAAATAAATAGGATGCTGCTTAATTCAAGGAAAGAAAAGATGCTGCCTGGAACTGGGAATAATCAACTGCGTGGAAACAAGATGAAAAACTTGCTACAAAGTTCTGTAGAAAACATACACAGAAAAAGAGTGGGTAAAAGAAAGGGAGAGTCAGCCTTAGCAGGAGAAAACACACTTCTTATCACACACCCACAACGTTGCTGTCAGCATGAGGTGTGTGGAGAAATACATCCTGCTTTTCTCTGGGAATGTCCCAGTCACCCCTCCGGACACTGTAACTGCAGAAACACATGGATAGTTCCAAGTCTAAGAAAAGGCAATAAGAATGATGAGAGTTTTGGAAAAGAGAGCTTCTAAATGAAAATCCAGTGCAGCTTTGGGAAAAACTGCATTGCTTCAAATAGAAATGGAGTTAATGAAGGTTTAAGGAAAAGAAAAGGATTTTTTTTCTCTTATTATTAAGTTAGGCATTCTGCCTGATTTAATTTATTTGGGTCTTGTGCCAAAAAATATTTTAGAAACTCTCAAAACAAAGTTGTAGTGTTTCTTGGCCTAATTATAAACCTGATGGGCATAATTCATAGACTGTTCATGAAGCAAGACACACTGAAAGAGTCCAGTCTGCAGTAATATATCAAACTTTATATATATCAAAAAATAGCATAACGTAACCATTGATAGATTCCCAGAAACTGAACAGTCATTGCTAATAAAAATATGTGTTGGTGTTGATTATGCAACAAAACAAAAATAAAATATTTCCCTGTTGCTCAGGCTGCTCTACAAATAGAAGCAGCCCTGGAGCTCTTACAGACACTTCTACACAGTAACAAGGAGTTATCTAGATTTTTCTGTCATTCCTAATTAATAATATCATGTCATGTACTGAAGAATTTCAGTGGCATGGTGACTAATTACCACAAGGCAAAATATGTGCAACTGATCTTTTAAGTTCCTGTGTTAATTGCAAACCTGCCACTTGGGGGTGTTGTAAATACTGATTTCTACTGCAATGTCTCGTTCAGCTTTTCCATCTGGACGTTTCAGCACTGCTCATTATCGAGGTATTGAAGTCTAGGAAAACATAAACTTATTTTAAAAAATATGAGATAGGAAGGGAATTGGGCAGTGAAATAACACTGCAAAAAATTGCTGGTTTAATGTATCAATTTCTGAGGATGGGAAAGCCTGGAGGTTAATTAAATACTGATAACAGGAGCAAATTTGGAGTTAGAAATAAGGGAGGAGGTGTGGTGGCCTCCAGGGTCACTCTGCCCCTATGGAAAGCACAGGGATTTGAGTCCCACTTGGCATCAGGGAGGGCAGAGCTCCTGATTTTAGCTCATTGCTCTGCCCAGCAGGAAGGGAGCAGAGGTGATTCGAGGAGAGGAAAGATTCAGTGCAACCTCTGCCAATGGATGTGTATTCAGAAGAGCAAGAGGATTGAGAGATAATAGGATTAGAATGACTCACAATGGTAAAGCTTATTAAAAATTTATGTTCCACCCACATATAGGGGCAAACCAGCTCTTTCACTGGGGGGCCAGAACTCTTGTACTATTCAAGATCAAATATTGGTGCTGTGTGTTTTCTGCAAAACTTTGGGTATTTAGGTCAAGATGCTCAAGAGAAAAAAAAAAAGTGAAGTTTTCAGGATTATCTTTGTGTTTCTCCCCCACTTTTTTTCCCACTTCTTCAAAAGTGTCTTTGAAGCCTACACAGACATGCCCAAAGCTTTAAGAAGGTGGAAGAAAGTCCATCCCAGTTTGCATTTGAGTCTGGGCAGGGCACGGTTCAGTCAGAGCAGAGGTTTGGCTGTAAGGAACACACACCAGTGAGGAGGGACATGGTCAGGCCAGCAGGTACCTTGAGGTGGCTTTACAAAAGCTAAAAAATACAACCAGAAACATTCACTTTTTGCACAATAAGGACAGTTCTTTTTATTTGAATACATTCAGCAAGAGAGTTTAATCTTGAAATCCTCTTTACAGGGGCAATTTTTCATAATCCATGAAGGTTTTTACCAATCATAGTTCAGCACTTGGTGTTCAAACTGGAATTGTATTTGAAGCAGACAAAAAACCTGGAATCTTCCTCGCTGTGGGGAAAAAAACCACATTTTAAAGCACTTGGCATTTCCAAAATTAGAATTAAAACTGGAAAAGGGTGGGCATTACAGATTTTACAGTCTGAGAAAATAGAGTTTAACTGATTTTTTTTTTTGCAGCAGTGAGATCATTGCTGAGATTTGAAGGTTCTTTTTAAAGTCCTCAACATTTTGTATCAAATTTCTCCACAAAAAGTACAACTGTAGGCAGAGCCCACCAGGGGAGAAGTGCATCGTCCCATATGTGGGTAAGGAAGGGGAAGACAAGAGGACTGGGAAGGAGGAGGAAAACAGCTCCTGAGAGGCAACAATTCCCAAAAGATTCCTGATGGATCTTCAGCTACCTTGCAACAAAAATATGCTGATCATTTCAAACTGAACTATTTCAGTGTCAGTCACATGGACCTGAAATGCATTATTTTAATATTCATTTTAGAACTGGGAAAGTTTGGTTTGAAAGTGAAGATTTTCAGCAAAATTACATTTTTTCCTTATCTGACATTGAAGGGGGAAAATCCTAAAACTCGAGGGAAATCCCTTGTCAAATCTCCACCTTCTCACTTAAAGAATTGACTGGGATGAATCTTTCATTATTAGTTCTTGTCAAACTTTCCTCCTGTCATAAGAGAAAATGTAGCTGCAAGAATTCACCCCGAGGCTTCTCAGGAATTCCAGCCTGGTTTTCTCTCACTATGTGCAAAAGGAAGAGAAATGACAACTCATTTCTGGACTTATTTTTTGTGAACTAAACAGCAAGATTTTTTTTCTTTCCTTTTCTTTCTGGTTTGTGTACTTTTGGGCTGTTTTTTTATAGTTTGTGTGTTTTGTTGGGTTTTTTTTTAGGAAGGATTAGGTCGTAGAGCATAAAAAAAATATTCCAAGTGTGTTACTCTCAGAATATTCAGTTCTTGAGTCTATGATGTTTTCCTTGCTGAGGGCTACAGAGGCCTTTCAAACATATTTTGTCAGTCTTAAACACACACTTTGGTGTTATTTATAATAAAGAGGGAAAATGCACATGGCTGCAGGCTGAGAAATGAAGTCTTAGATTTATCTGGACTCCTCGACTTGTTGATTCACAACTGGAGTCTCCTCCAAAGGGCACTGTGCTAACAGAATTTGTGCTCTAAATGCTTTAATGGGGATTTTACGGCACTGTTAAATTTAATAAGGCACTTCTCTATAAAACAAATATATAAGCTGGAAAACAAGTAATCCCTCAGTTTTGGAACAGGCTTTGATTTCAGCTCAAGTGCTTAAGGTTTTGGGTTGAAGGCTGAATTGATATTGAGAAATTCACCACCTTTCAAATCTAGCAGGTGTTTTTAAATCAAAAAACATGGGAGTTTATAGCAAATGTTCCTAAATTTGATTGTTATATATTATTATTTGACCTTTTTATTTATGTTAGGAACATTTATGATGCAATTATGCTAAAAATAGTCTGTCCCTGACCCTTCCAACACCAGCTGTGGATGGATAGACATGAGTGATATGTGGACTGAATTTCTGGAATAAATCTCATTTATCCAGTCCTTATTCCTTCATGTGTTTAATGGTGTATTGTAGAGCTTAGGCAGGAAAAAGGAAATCATACAGGAAATATTAACTGAAGTGAAACAGGACTCCAAACAGAGCAACAGCCACTGCCCACAGATTAACACTGAGATTCAACAAGCAAAGAGATGAAGAAATAAGGTAAAGATGAAGTTTGGTGGCTTCATTTTATTGAAACTTTATTTATATTCCAACCTGAAGGGTGAATTAAAAAAAGGAGATGCAAATCTGGTATATAACATGCTCCAGAGGGTGTTTTGAGGAGTGCCTGGTATTTGCCTATTTATAACAGCGTGTGTTAAACCAGCTGTGGTATTAATAATGTCAAAGAAAACCACCTGATATTCAGTGTAGGAAAATGTCTGGTTTCCCAGTTCACCAAACTTCCTTTCAAAAGGTCATGTGAGGTGATGAATCATTTGTAGGACCTTCTTCCTTTAAGAAAGGAATAACATTTCTCACCAGTTGCCTTTCAGTTCTTGCCCAAAGTGCTCTGACATAACTGAGATCACTGAAACTGCTTTATTATTATTTACACCTTTCTTACTCCTTTTAATTTCAGCTCCAACACCTCACACATCTTCAGGAGCCTGAATCATTTCTGCAGCTACCTTAAAGATTTGCACCTTTCCTGACATTAACAACTTAATTTTGCCTCCGTGAGAAATGAGACTTACATAGAAACCAGTCTCCAAAAACTTTTCTCCTCTCTGGTTTTAGACACATTGGGATTTCTGAATCTTTTCTCACCCTGTCTTAGAGACACCATTTTGTACAGATACTGAGAAATATGACAGATTTTGTACAGATCCTTAAGAAACCAGTAAAAACTATTCTTAATAAACCCCCACGGTTCATGGAAGGGGAATGGATTCAAGAGAATGGCAACGATATGCTTTAAAAAGAGGATCAGAAATACTTCTCTCAAAGTCCTGAAGCTTCTGTTTCTGAAAATAATGGAATTAAATAATTAAACTTTTCATAAGCACGTCATAGTAAGGTGATAAAAATATGGTCACTATGGAACTGTCAGGAAGAAATTACGTTAAAGGAACCTATTTTCCCTCTCTGACTGATAATTTAGCCTACATAGATGGAGAGGAAGAGGAGAAACAGGAAGGTCTTAAAAGTTTCATGCTGCTCTGATGCGGTGTCCTCAAAAATCATTTGGGAGTATGGCCTATATTTTGCACATAAATCAGAGAATCACTCCCTCAAAACTTGGAGCAGAAGGAATGGTAGGATTCACACATTTTCAAGCTTGCAAACCAAAGGCAAATTTGCAGTTTCTGAGATAATGGAATTTGTCTGGAGACCTTGAGCTGGTGCAGAAGCAAGAAACGAAGTCTGCAGAAACTCCACAGAATAACATTAATAGAGCTCTTTTATAAAGTTAAAACAAGCTGCATTAAGGCTGTTGAGATCTAGTAATTTTTAGGAAAAATGTAATACTTAATAATTAGCTAGAGCTGTGTGATGTTAGATGGTTTGCATGGTGTGTGTAGGTTTTAGGATTGTGTGTAACTGTGTGACAAAGTAGTTCTGAATATGGTCCCTCCTGAAACTTGAATATTCTTGCATAATTTTAGTTTAAATGTTGTTAATGTAAACGTAGTTGCATTCTTTTCCCTTTCTCCCTTCCCTTCTTTGCTCCTCTTCCCTTCTCTCTACAACTACTGTAACTCATGACAAAGAGGACTGAGAAATAAAACACCAAAAAGAGTGAAACCCACATAAAATTAGTTGCACTCAAGTGATTTATTTAACAATAGGGGTTGAAGTCCCTGAAAAGCCCCTAAAAGGCTCAAATGAGAACTGTGTCTGTGGAGATCAGGCCTTGTGACAAAGGAAAGGAACATCCTTTTGGTTATCTGCAAATGGGAGGATGGTTCAGGTGGAAATCCCCCCGAATCTCTTCTGATCTTGGCTTAATTTAAGATTTCCATTTGTGACTTGACTCTGGAGATACAAACTGATCTGACACTGCAGCCAGAAGAACACCCTGAAAAGACTCTGGAAAAGAGAACTGAAATTTGGAGTCTCCTGGGTAACTTTGACAGAAGTTCTGAAATCCTCATGGAATCATGCAATGGAAGACAGTACCAAGAATGAAGCAAGGGGGATCCTGCATAAAGACAGACCTTTAGAGGTGTCCTCTCCCCAGCACATCAGGGCTGGACAGAGACAAAGTAGGATCAGGATGGATCCTCAGGGAAAAAGTTGAATTCCAGTCTTACAAGGTCAGTATTATTGTGTATTTGTACAGCAGTGGCCTCAGCTGGAATCCTGCCTTCAGATTTGGGCACTGCAGTTGCAAGTCTAGTCAGGCTTGAGAGAGTTCAGAGCTAAAAATGAGCAGAGGTTTAGGAGCATGACTTATGGAGAAAGGTTTGGCAACACTAACTTTGTTTAGTCTAGAAAAGAGGGGATTAAGAGGAGAGTTTCAGGTTCTTGATATATGAGGTGTTGTTATATGGGTAAGAGTTCTCAACATTCCCAAGGGGAAATGGGGTGAGAGCAAATCAGTGCAATCAGCAAAGGCTGAGGTGGTAAGAAGAGCAGAAAACAAAAGTACAAGGGTAGCAACAGAGTGAGGAGAGTCAGAGTATCTCCTCAACTGGGGAGTTTAAAAGGCTTGGCCAACAAACTGGAAATAAATTAATCCCTTGTTTCTGCCTCAGAGGGGACAGCAGGCCTAGAAGACAACCTGATGTTCCTTCAGACCTTGTGTGTGTTTGGAAAACAAGAGGCATGGGAGCAGCACAGAGCAGACACTGCCCATCCTTGTCCTGGTGTTGTGCCCTCATGGGGTGATGTTATCAGAGAGCTGAGCTGGGACCTCAGAGCACAACACAAGCACTAATCCTTCGAGCTGGAAACATTCAGAGGTGTCAGTTATTCTGGACTCAGCTTTTCCAAGAAGATAGACTGGAATTTTTAGCACTCATCCAAGCTCTTTATTTATCATTTCCTTTGACAGGAGGGTGCATTCTCCTGTGTTGTGGAAGGCAAAATGTCACCCAGGGCCACTCTGATGGGCACAGACCTGGTTGGCTTTTGCAAATCTGTATGTGCACAAGTGGGTATTTTCCCTTTAGTACTTGTAGTGAGAGCTCAAGTTTCTAAGATGAAAAGGGGCCATATCTATCTCTGTTATTTTAATATCAGGCCCATTAACACCTCCAGAAATGAACTTTATTGGTTTTTTCCTGAGATTGATCTGCTTGAAACAGAGTGAAATATTTAATGTGAATCAAACCATTCACTCAGCAGTTTTAGTTCCTGAAATATTGTCCTTTTTTGCTGCATCCTCAACATGAGCCCATGTTGTTTGGGGGTTTTTCCCCTTAAGAAGATTTCTTAGAACACCCAATATATGATCACTTAAAGTGTGTAATCAACTCCCAACTCACTGGTGCTTCAACAACTATAAAAGATATTTGCAAATGCTTGATCTTGTTCTCTTTATTGCAGCTTTTATGTAATGGTTTATGATTTTTATTTGCACAAGAAATCCTAAATTTAAAAAAGGAGAAGTGACAGGAATGCAAACCAAGCATTAAGTGGAGGTTTTACTGGAAAGATTCTTCTGTAATGAATCTTTTGCTCAAATATCCATATTCTGTACAGACAGATTTCACTGCTTGAATGAAACAGCAGGAACTAAGGCATGTCAAAATCCTGAAATCACTGTGCTTAGGGCAGAGTGAATGTGCTTTTACTTCCTACCTCTGCAGACTCCCACTGGCAAGCTCTCTGAAGATGATGCCTGGTAGAGAAACACAAAAATGATCCAGACATGAGCTAAATCATGTTTGGGATGACACAGGAAAAAACCCCACAACAATCTGTTTTTCTTTATGATTCAAAACTGCATCTATATATTGATAATTTCCCATATTGAGTTTGTTGCTGTAGAGCTGGGACTGTCCCTGACCCCTTCACTTTTCTGCCCATGGGAGCAATTGCAGCATTTTGTGGTTCAGGAGCAGCTGCTGCACCTGAAGGCTCTGGAAAGAACTTCCCACATTCAGTGTTGCCAGCTCAGCCCCTGCACCAAGCAGAAAATCACCATCGTTTTAGCAGTGCCTTTGCGAGTTTTTATTTTCCTTTGATATTTTGGCCTATTTTCTGAGAGGGAACTGTGTTGCTGATTAGCAAATAAGACCTTCTGGGTTTGCAAATGGCTCATGGAGACTGTTCCCATCCTGTTCCCTAATGCAGGGTCAGACAAGCACAACAGCCACTGATGGAGGTGGATGGTGCAGAGAGGGAGCTGAGACACCTGATTAACATTCAGCTGGAGCAAAAAGGAGATGCTGCACCAAATCACCGTGTCAGAGACAGGCTGATGAGAAGGGAGAAGCATCTAAACTTTGAAATGCAATATCTCCTGACCCCGTTGGATTCCCACCAACAGATTTCTAATTTAGAAAGAAAACTATTGTCAGATGCATGTGTTTGAAAGGCTGTCAAATCCTTTAGTGTCAATGACTCTCCAGCAGCCTGTCAATCACAGTGACCTTGAGCTCTGAATTGCTTGGAGTTTCTTCTCCAATAACAGAACATTTGCTCTGATTTTAAAATTCAAGATACACAGAGGAGTCTGTGATGAAGAAATATGAGCTCCTTTTGCCAGAGAATGGTTGTGTTGTCACATTTTGCCAGGGACTCAGGAGAAGGAGATGAAAAGCCCCAGTAAATTTATTTATACAGATCAAACTGAATAAATGCCATTATTATGATGCATTTTGCCATTATTCTTCCCACAGAAATAGTTAATTTTACAGCCAGATTTCTTCTAAAGTTTTTGAGAGCTCTGGAGGTTCAACTCATTTGTTTTCCAGTTTGGGAATCTGCATTTGCACACAATGTTTTCCATGGTTGTACTTGAAAAATATCCCCATTAGACACGAGGAGCAGTTCTCCAAAAGAAGACCTGAAGGTTCAGGTGGGCAAGAAGTTGAATGCAAGTCCTCTAAGTGTGACCTTGTGGCCACAAATGCCCAAATGCATCGTTGGCAGTATTAGCAGGAGAGCATCCAGCAGATCCAGGGGGGATTTTTTAGCTCTTGTCCCAGAGTTTTGATAAATTCTTTTCCCCACTTTTGTTTGTTTATTTCCTCAGTGTTGTTCTGAAGAACACTCATATTTCTATTGCTCTGGTGTCACCATATTTCTTACTGTACAAACCTTAATACCTTTTTTTTTTTTTTTATTTCTCAGGGAATGGCACATTTCCTGGACTTACTATCTCTGTGTTTGCAAATTCTTCATGTTTTACAACCCACCCAAGTTGTTTTTGAGAATTCTTCATTTGTACTTAAGCAAAACCTGAATTTTTACTTTTAAATCCCTGTCATAGCACAACATCTTCAATTATTTTATTACATCCCACTAGCTCTTGATATTATATTCCCTCTTTATATTCTTGAGATTTCCAGAGGAGTTCCATTTTTCTTTAAATAATTTCTACTATGACAGGCCATAAATTATGTCCTAGGATTGCTGTCTTCCCAACACCCCAGCAACATATCTGCATTTCAAATGCACTCAGCACAGTATCTAAATGCCAGCAAGGCATTTAACCTTGTCATTTTACCTCAAATTAGGCATTCAAATATTTTCTCTTTGTGTTTTATTATTTTGATTTATTAGTGAAACCTTCTGGTTGCAAGTTTCCATTTCAGGATTGGCTCTGAAGGTGTTTTAATGGCATTGGAGACAGAAAGGTATTTTCTGCCCTAGTAAGAGTTGGCTGCAGATTATCCATATGCCAAATTAGTTTGCATTTGGGCCAGACCTGATTTAAAAGGTTCACTTCATTATTTTAGAAGTGCATTTAAAAAGCTCTTTATTCATTTAATTCATTTTATTGCTTTGGGAGAAAGATACATCCCAGGCTCTCTAACCCTTTGGCTGGATCTTTAATGGGATATTAGGATCTCTTCCTACCTACAGAATCCTGACATGCACAGGATTGACAGGCCCTCAGAGGACCTGTGGCAAGTGTCTGGCAACCAAAGCAATCACAAGTTCTTGAATGACATGAGGAACAAGGAGGGCTCTTTTTGCTTTTATTTTTTCTCCTTTTTTTGGCTTTCCTGATCTCACGTGCAAAGAAGTCTATTACAAACAGGGGTGTTTCTGCTGCCCAAGCTGGGTCTGGGGGGACATTCTGTAAGATACTGTTCAAAACCACCTGGCCATCTATTTGAAATAGTTGTCAGCTCCTCTTCCTCTGCCTTTGTTTATTCATGGGTATGCTGCAAATTTTTGTATAGTTCTTATGCAAAAAAAGGTCTTTTAAGTCTGTTACAGGAGCTCTCTTTCCACAAAGAGAGGCCATTTCTGCTTTACCATTGAAGAATTCTCTCAGAAGATGATTCTGTCCTACAGTGTTATGTAGCTTTTTAAAGCCTACCAAGAGGACTGGTATTATTGTCCTTATATTGACTTTAGATTCCTTCCAACTCAAGAGGGATGTTGAGTCTTTCTGCCTAAAGCTTGAGCATCATTTTATCAATTTTTCTGATTAAGAGAAAGGTGCAGGTTGTGCCCATTTTCATAGAGTTCAGGTACCTCTGGTGAAGCACTTGGAAGTCTATATTACTAACAGAAAGTCTGAATGCACAGTCCCTGCAACATGCAAGTGCTCTTTTCCCCAGCCTTGAAAGCTTTGCTTGACCATTTCTGTCAATTCAAGAGAAACGAATCTTAATCTCACTGAAAACACAAGAGGCCTGACATGATCAAAGACTGAGATTTCTCACCTGAATTTGTGAAAATTGACAAGTTAGGTACTGTTTCTATACTTTTATATCCCTAAGCTGCAGTCTATGTCCATCAAGGGGTTGTGATAGATGTGCAGAGATGTGAATATTACTGGAAATGCCATTCAAAAGAGATCTGACATTGCCTTCAGTTAAGTCACAATCTAAATGCATACAAGTTCCTTGCCAAAAATGACCCACTGAGCTCTTTTGGCAAAGGGGCATCATTTTCTCAAGTGGCTGGTACTGCCCAGTGGAGCCTTTCTTTATTTCTAGCACTCAGACCTTGCCATGTGAGTACAGAAGTGAAAGCACAGGGGAAGTCCCTGCATGGGTTTATTTTACGAAGTTTATTTTACCAAAGTCACTGTCCACAGTCACAGGATCACTGAGGTTGGAAAAACCCTCTAAAATCACTGAGTCCAATAGTTCCCTTGGCACTGCCAAGGCCACCACTCGACCATGTCCCCAAGTGCCACATCCACAGGGCTTTGAAATCCCTCCAGGGCTGATGACTCCACCCCTGCCCTGGGCAGCTGTGCCAGTGTTCCCAGTTTCACTTGACAGTGATATCCATGGTGTGCTTTATAAAATACTGCCAGTTTCAGTAATTTTGCTATCTACAGGTGAGTCAATGCCAAATCTCTGCTTGGGCATTTAACCCAAAGCAGACAAACCATGGATTTTTACTGTATTGCTTTTCCAGGAACTCAAGTGTGCATCTTCTTATTTATTTTTGGGTCTGCTACACCAAAATCCTTTCAACAGGATGTTTTGGAATTAAGCTTTGTACATTTCCTGGCTACCTTTCTAACAGACCTTCCCAAAGCCTGAGAGGGAAATCTTAATTTCCTCTTTGACCACTGCACTCAGATTTCCCACTATTGGCACCTGCTCCTCCAGCTGATTATCTCACCCACAGTTTTTAATAGGCTGGGCAGATCTGTGTCTTTCTATCCATCTGCAGTTGTGCCAAAGCAAATTAAGACTTTTTGTTGCTAGCCCTCAATAATCTCTTCCTGCTAATTCCCTGTGTGTGCAAACAAACCTGCACACAGAGCAGGCTGACATTGCAATCTCCAGTTAACCTGCCTGTCCCCAGTGTGTCGAATCTCCTGTCAGGGTGAGAATGAAAAGCTTCATGAGCCTTCAACATTTGTTTTTGTGCTGCAGCACTGGCACCAGGAGTGCATCCAAAGAACTGCCAGTTTAATAAATGGGGAACTATCAAGAGCAAGCCTTTGGGGGAGGATGGAAGCTGGGCTAGGTCAGCTCAGGGCTCTGAGCAGCTTTAGGCTGCAGGAACTGCTACCCATTTTCACACTCCCAACTCTCCCTCCTCTCAGCTCTTCCCCACGTGCTGTTGCTGTTTTAAATGCCTGTCATTAAAATATTGAGTAAACACTCATCATATTATTAGGAAAAGGTTCTTCCTCCAGAGGGTGGTGGGCACTGCCCAGGCTGCCCAGGGCAGTAGGCACGGCCCCAGGGCTGCCAGAGCTCCAGGAGCGTTGGGATGATCCTCTGAGGGACAGGGTGGGATTATTGGGGTGTCTGTGCAGGGCCAGGACTTGGACTGGATGATCTTTATGGGTCCCTTACAACTCAGAAGATTCTGTGATTGTGATGACTCCGTAATTTCTTGTGTTAAGTGATACCACTGGGCTTCATTTTTTTCTCCCATTCCAATGTGATTGGTTTTGGTCAGAGTTGGGTTTGGATTTTTTTTTTCCTGGAGTAGAGAACTGAAATGGATGTCCTGGTTTTGATATGGACAGTTTTGCATCCATCTAATGTTTCTTGTAATCTCCAGTCAGAATCCTTCTCAAAAGCATATGCACATATCATTTATTTGGGGTATTTATTTCTGCCATCATTTGCAAAAGTCGAAGATGCTCAGTTGAAAAACAACAGTAGGGCCAAGGCTCTGACATGAAGAGACAAGAACAACAAAGATTAGATTAAAAGAGGATGAAGTTACTGAGACTAAAAGGCTTTTGAAAGCCAGGGCAGAATGTGTGTGTGTGGGAACAAAAGAACAACACTTACAGGTAACAGCTTGCTCAGGATGTTGGTTCTTAGTCACTTATGTCTACAGCATTATTTGTCAAAAAAAAAATCATATCTCTCCACACTTCTTCCCCCTCTTTAGATCCCAGTCACACACACTTTTGCTGTGCACCAAGATTGATTATTCAGTCCATTGTCATTGCCTGTTGTTCACTGAATTCTGACCTTTTCTTTTAATTCTTGTCCCGCTACAGACTCGAAAACTATTCCCTGTTCTAAGAGATGACTCATTTCTTTGCTGCCACATCAGCTTCCATAGCATATTTAACTTTGAAATATTACTGGAACAGGGGAAAAGAAAAGAAAGCTGTGGATCAAAAGGTCATTAGTAACTAATGGTTTAGGAAGGAGCAGGCAAATGCAAGGAGAGTTAAGGAAAAGAAGGGATGTAGAAAGGTTGACTGAGGAAAATTGAAAGGGTCATCAGTAAGAACTGACTGGGTGTCTTTAGGGGAGATCACAAAGCAGAAAAGCCAACATGAATATATTAAATGAAGAGAACTAGTAAAATGACCAATATTCCCCCAAATCCAAAGAGATCTATGTGTAGCTCAAAGCTTTTGGACAGCAGCACAGAGCTAAGGGAGAGGAGGAAGATTATGAAACTCAGCCACAAGTCAAATATGTAACATTGTTCTGTACTAAGAACAATGAAAAAAAAATTACATCAACACTGAAAACCTTTATTTTAAAAAAGCTTTTTCAATATGTTAAGAACAACTCCCTCCTCCCCTGTTCAGCTCTTGCCTGTGCTGAGCACTACTTGGAAATCCATGAAAGATGAGGAGCTTCTAGAAGCAGGGCAATGATAATGAGTGTTCATCAGAACTAAACCTCTCTGACACTGCAAACTTTTGTTCCTGGGATTGTATTTCTTTTGTATTTTCAAGGATCTCTATGTGGACAAAGGAAGAACTTTTCTTGTTGGATGTGGGCTCTGTCCTACCAAACTCACAAAACCCTAAAAGGCTGGAGTGTGATTGTGATGCCAGAAGTTTAGGACTATGGTCATTTTGGAAAGTATGAAGATGAATTGGCCATACCCCTATTTGGAGCATTCAGATAAAAAAAAATATATGTATATCTGTCTATACACATTTGAGTAATTGTCCCCAGTTGATGACAGAGGGGCAGTAATTATCTGAGAAAGGGGGAAAACAGTGGTGACTTTAAAAATGCCCATTGTACAAACCACAAGGGAAGAAAAAGGTGTGAAGACATCACTGAGAAAAGGCCATGGAGTTTTCAAAGAGCTACAAATACAATCTACAAATGGGACTGAATCAGATATGAAAGTCACATCCCTTCTAAACATCTAGACAGTGATCTTAACATGAGTTCTTCTTGCAACAAGATAAGGGCTATCTTCAGACATCACATGCTACAGACTGATCTCAAACTCTTCTTTCCCTCCCTTGGTATCTTTCAGGTATTTAATCTGCAGAAAAGAAGTTTAGTAAAACTGACTTTCCCCTCAAAAGTCCCATTCAAGCCTTCTCCCCAACTGCAGTCCAGGTGACCTTCTCTTCCTCTGTCAGCACAATTTCAGCTCTTTCACTAATCATACACAGAGATTCAAAATCAAATCACAGAATCACAGAATGGTTTGGGTTGGAAGGGATCTTAAAGATCCTCCAGTTCCAACCCCTCTGCCATGGGCAGGGACCCCTCCCACCAGCCCAGGGTGCTCCAAGCCCTGTCCAGCCTGGCCTTGGACACTTCCAGGGATGGGGCAGCCACAGCTTCTCTGGGTGATTTTTCTTTTGAAACTAAAACGGTCCCTCTGGTAGTGGTTGTTCAGTGATCCTATTTTATTCATTAAAAAAAATAAAACCAGTTTACATCAGGCCTCCTAAAGCTGGAACTGGAGATCCATTACAACTCAATCTCCAACAGAACCAGCCTTACATACGGGACAAAAAAAAAGTTTTCATGTCAAAAATCCTAGTTTACAATATTTAAAGTGTCTGCCTACCCAGATTTATAGATGCCATTTGAGCTTTTTTTATAGGAATAGGTGTAATGTAGGCATAACTATCAAGACTCACAGTAGAATACGCCAAAATAGTAAATTAAAATCATTAACAACTCCACAGGCAAATGAGCTGGGACCCAACAGCTCTGACTTAACAAAACCTGCAGTCTGTCAATATAGATCCTTATTATATCATGAAATTGTGTAATACAAAGATAAAGTCAAGCTAAAAATGTTGTTCTTGAAGAGTTCAGTTCTGGATAATCCATGTCACACACACACCCCACATCCCAAAGGGCAAGGCAATCCCCACACATCCTTACCAAACACCTCACACTGAGGACACCAGGCAGAAGGTGGGCACAGCCCTCACTGCTGGACTGAGATTTGGACAAACCAGCCACAGTTTGGCTCTTACCCGCTGCCTTCACTTGTTTCTTCTTTCTGTTTATCTCTTCACCTCCCACCTTTGCCTGGTAGACTTTCTAACTTCTGTTGTCTCAGAAGAGTTTTGATTAATTAGTGTTTGCAAAGGAGGGTGTGTGATAAATGCTGTCATAACTCTGGGGCCAAAGTGCCTGATTAAGAAGCTGAGCAGAGCCAGAACAGCTGCCACAACAACCTCCTGTGCCGTCCATGTCCTGGCAATGCAGACAACAGCACTGGATACAAATTCATCAGCAATTAGTGCTTTCTGGAGCCCCAAAAGAAATTCTAAAAATTGCCTCAATGGAATGATTTTCTGCATCCCTCTTTTGTTCCCAGAGCCACTCAGGAAAGGCTGGGCATTGCTTCCTTCTGAGGTCCATCTCTGATGATGCTGAAGTCAGTGTAATCAGGGAGATAATTAATTTAACAGCTACTTGCTGTTAGAAAAGCCATTCTGGGACAGGCTTTTTCACTGTTATACAAAGAATCAGCTGGGTCAAAACCCCCAGATGATGTAAAATCATTGTCTCCCACCAAGTTCAGACTGACACCAACAGAACTGGTTCATTTTGTTTTCCAGTACCAATTAAGAAACAGAAAAACTCAACTTGCTGGATCACAAAAATTTCCATTTCTTTGCCTTTCTCCCCCCTATTTCTTAAACATTTTTTGATTCAGAACACCATTCCAGACTGCTTTGTTTCCTACAACTGCCCCATGCTGAAATCTCCAGGTAATGTCCTTGGAAGTTTTGACTGACACACTTTTGTCTGGGATTTTTATTTTTTAAATTGCAGTGAACAGGAGAACATAGCTTGAAGAACCTGAACAGACACATGACCAATGAGGTAAAAATCATTATTCCAACCCTAAAAGGCCTTTTCAGAAGAAAAGTTAATCTCTACAGGATGCAACCATTCCTTATGACCTTGAAGCAAATTAGCCCTGTTTCAATGGGAAGTTTTTTCTTTAGGCTCAGCCATTGCTGGCTGCCTTCACATTTATTTACAATAGCACCTGGAGTGTTCAATCAAGTCCTCATTATGTTTAAGTGCTGTAGCACCACATTGTAACAACTAAAAAGTACTTTAGGTGATGCAGAATAATTTCAGGATAATGTGTTTAAGAATAATCAGTCAATGTCTATTTTAAAGGCAAATGGCTTTTACAAAGGTTATGTATAGCACATCCCTAAATAATAACATCAGTGAAGGGGTTCCCCTTTCTCTTCAAAATTATTTCCTAACATTGTAATTGTAGTGCTTTTCTTACTCCCTTTCTTGCACACAGGAACTGACTTGTTTGGTTTTTTCATCTGATTCCACTGAAAAGAAATGGATTTAACCCTTCTGATAATTCAGGAACAATCTTCTCCAAGATAGAGGCAGACTTGGAGCATTTTTTCGTAGAGGAGGATCTGAAATAATTTGGGTCCTGGGGTTTATACATTTGCTTTCCATATTGCCAGAGTTCAATGACCAGATTTCCAGCTAATTCCCTCTGGGACATCAATATCTTCAATCTTATTTTAAATCCTGTAGAGAATCCTCTTTGATCTTGTCCCAGGTATGTCAGAGCAAATAGTAAATTCATCTTTAAAGGTAAAGAAAACTAAATGATTGGTTTACAGAAGGTACTTAACAAGTATTTGCCCAGAGACAACTGGTTTTTCAAAAAAGCCCTAAAACCTGAACATTTTCTGTTGAATCCCTGTGAAGACAAGGACAGATTTCCTATCAGATGAAGGAAGACTTAGGGGATGCTCCAGCCTGGTACAAGACCAAGTAAACCATTTTTCCTCCAGAAACATGGATATACCTTCTCAGTGGAATCTCTTCTGAGTGAAGAAAGCATTGGGCTTAAGCTCTGCCAGGGGAGTTAGGTTGGATATCAGGAAGAAATTCTTTCCAGAGAGAGTAATCAGGCATTGGAATGGGCTGCCCAGAGAGGGGGTGGATTCCCCGTCCCTGGAGGTTTT
>JAWWLZ010000139.1:70863531-70878387 GCA_035041345.1 Poliocrania exsul
GTCAGGTCATTATCTATATAAAGAGAATACCTGTAGCTATTTGCCTTTCCTTGTGGAGGACCTTGCAGCTGCCCAAGAAATGGAGTGTCTGGGGTAAGCAGAAAAGCAGTAGCTTTGTTTAAACTTTTGTAGAACTGAAATAATGCTCCTGCAAAAAACCCAATAACCCTCAAGTATTTGCAACTGTTCAGAAAAGTTGGCTTTGCAAGATTTTTCAGAACTAGGTGTTTACTCTTAATTTTTTTTATAGTAATTAAGGGAAAAATGAGGGGATAAATATGATGTAAATAGCTTGTTTTTTAATAACTGTGGACTCTTTGTTCATATATTGCCTCTAGTTTTATTTTATTTATCAACTGTATCATCTTTTTCCTGGCCAAACACCCTATAGGTTATCTGAATTTATTCTGACCTCTGTTTCCTCTTGAGGTAATCTCTGCATAAATAAATGGCTTGTAATTTATGACTTATTTTCACAAATAATATCCTTTATCTCAGTGCCCCACTAGTTGGATTTTCAGTTTCTCAGTTCTGAGTCTCAGGGCTTGGCTGTGCAACCAACATCTCTGGTTACCTGATGGTGTGAAAGGCAGGACTTGGCCAAGTGCTGTTAAAATCCTTTATGGAATTCCAGGCTTTTTTAAAAGACTTTGGGAGACAAAGCTTCTCTGCCCAACCTGTGCCAGGGCCTCCCAGGGAAGAATTTTTTTCTGATATCTGATCTAAACCTACTCTCTTTCAAGAGAAGCCATTCCCCCTTGGCCTGCCTCTCCATGCTGTTGTAAAGGGTCTATTTCCAACTTCCTTGGAGAACCCTTCAGGTACTGAAATGCCAGCAATCTTTTCTTTATAAATATCTTGCCTAAAATTCTTGAAATTCCTGCAACTTTTTGCCCTGAGTTGGGAGTGTGTGTATTTATCTCTCTGTTCTTGTGTTGATGCCTCCATCCCATTCTTCATTTAATCACTTCCAACTTAAGCACCTATCCCACAATGTTGCCCCTCCAGCTGTGGACTTGCCTAAAGAGCTGCCTTAGCTTGCTTAGTCTGTTGTGATGTGAGTCCTGTGGACAGGCTGAAAGGCAAAAGGAATATTTTAGATCCTGCATAACTTTATGTTCTGTTTGGGTTTCTACACTGAGAACTTTTTAAATATCCTTATGTCCCTGACAGATCTCTGCTGTGCAGTTTTGAGTAAAGTTTTTGAGTGAAACCTGAGAAGCCCCAGGTCATTATCTGCCTGCTTGCTGTGCCCCTGAACAACACCACGTATTTTGTGTGGAGAACAATGTTTTGACCCTCTTTGACCTGACAAACACACTGTGGGAATGTGCAGGATGCACATTGCTGTGATGCACATGCTTATTAAAATCCTGTTCAGTCTTTGCAGCTCTCAGTAAAATTTATCACATTGTTGATTGTGGCCAGAAATTCTTCAAGAAGGGAAATGTGAGGTTGCTGTTAAGAAGTAACTTTTGGGTAGTCCTCCATAGATTTATTAAAAGGGTATTTACTGACCAGCTCCTGACACAACCATTGACAAAATTAACACACCACAGGATATTTTTAGGCATAACAAAGTTGTTTGTGTTGTCTGAAAGACCACCTGGAATTTTTTCCCCCAAAGTTGCAAAATTCTGGGTGAATAATGCACAGGGAAAGCTTGCAGTGCACACCTGTGCACCAAAACTGTTATGGACCCCCTAGAAACCCTCAGTCAGTATTTTTTATCACAGACCACCACCTGCATCTTCACAAGAGACCTCCTTTCCATCACTACCTCCCCTCCCTGTTTGTGAAGGTCATGGAACCACAGAATGATTTGGATTGGAAGGGACCTTAAGACCATCTTGTTCTGCGCCCTGCCATGGGCAGGAACACCTTCCACCAGCTCAGGTTGCTCCAAGCCCTGTCCAACCTGGCCTTGGACACTTCCAGGGATGGGGCAGTCACAGCTTCTCTGCCCAGCTTGTGCCAGGGCCTGCCCACCCTCACAGGGAGGGATTTCTTCCTAAGATGGAGCAGTGCTCTACAGTGACCTTCTTAAAGATGTCACCACCTGCATTTACACCATAAAATAATGTGAGAGGTCTCAATGCTTTAATATTGATGTATTTTTGCAGCCACCTTGCAATGCATCTGAGAGAAAGAATCACTGTCAGGAAGCTCAGGATGTTTCAGCACAGATGGGTCAGGGACCAGCTGAGCAGGGATGGGCTGGTGACCAAGAGTGGCCTTATGTGAACTCCTGGGCAGAGGATGTGATAGGGGCCTCAGGGGAGTCTGGTCCTGGAATTCAAGCCTAAAAGTGTCCTCAGGACCCTGCCCAGTTGTAGACATGCAGATGCTTGGGTTAAGTAGGTGATGGAAATATTATTACACAAATTGTTTGGGGCACTTTCAGAAAAGCAGCTCATCTTTTCCACTTCTGGTAGAGGTGAAGTTCTTTCTTTGGGGGGAAAAAAGCTGAATTTGGTAGTAAAAAAAAAAAAACAAACCACAACAACACAACCAACAAACCTCAGTGATTTCACCAGAAGAGGCTGAGGTTTATTAGGAAAATACTTCTTTATGGAAATGGTGGTCAGGCTTGGAACGGGCTGTCCAGGGAATTGGTGGAGTCCCCATTCCTGGAGGGGTTTCAAAGGCACTTGGAGACATGGGTTAGTGGTGGCCTTGGTAGTGCTGGGGATGGCTGGATTCAGTGATCTTAGAGGCCTTTTCCAAACTAAACAATTCTGATTTTGGAGACCCTGCAGCCCTTCTCCATACCTTTGTCCAGCTTTGGGGTACTCCTGGTACCCATCAGGGCTCCCTCTTTGCTGCTACAGATCCGGTGTGGCTTTATGGGTGACACATGGGTTACATCACCTTGTCATTTACCCTCATGGGAGCTGTGGGGAAAGTGTCCTTATTTTGGGAATGGTTTCATTTTGCCCAGCCCCAATCAGAGCAGCAGCATGCTCAAAGGCTCCAAAATAACTTTTGGGTGCCTGATTATTCCATGATGACAACACAGACCCTTGAGATCATAACCCCACCAGAGCATCAATTCTCTTCCAGGAGGGGAAGAGTGAGTGGCTTTCCCATGAGACAATTTGTTGATGGAGGCAAAAGCTTCTGGCATGGTATGTGACACTTTATAAGTGTCAGAGATGTCAATGCCTTGAAGAAGTATCTTCTTATGATCAATTCACACCATCTGCAGATCTTTCTCTCCTTCCCTCCTCTTGTAGAAAGCAAAGAGGAGAGATGCCAAAAAGAACCTGGTTGTTTAATCCAAGGCCACATGCCAAGTAGTTCAATAACACTAAGGAACCCAAACCATCAGCTGTAGAAACACAGCACGTCCTTTTGAATGAAAACTTGCTTTTCTGAAGGTAGAAACCAGCTGAGCTCCCAGATTCACTAATTTTAGCAATTCCTCCTAAGGGACAAGTTCATTTTTCTGGTTTAAAAGGAACCTTGGAACACCTGAAACCATTGATTTTTTTTAATAAAAAATATTAAATCGGTGATTAATTCAGGTTGGCAATAAAGTATCTTAATTTTGTTAACTAAAACTTTGCTATACACAGTGAAAAATTAACTACTTGTCAGAATTCCAGTTGTGTTCCATTATTTCCAAGTGAACTGCTGTTTCTCTGGGAGAACAAGAGCGTGTTAGACTACTTAATTCCTGGGTAGGAAAACCATGAGGGTTTCTCTCTTTTCCCTACAGTACATTCAGCAAGTGTCAAACCCAGATGTGTTATTAATCAATTTTCTGGATGGCAGATAATTCTAGAAATGGGATCTTGTTTCTGTTCTTGGAAATCTCATGACATTTTGGATGCGAGTTTTGACTGCTGGAACTTCAGTTCTAATGTTGGGTTGTTCTAAAATTCCATAGTTTGCAATTAGTAGTCTACAATTAAATTCTTGAGAAATAAGTCAAGATAAAATGAAGGTCTTAGGGTCAGAACATAAATTAAAAGAATTCCACATTTTTATCCTTTAATATCCTGCCACTAAAATTGAGATCTTTTATAAAATATTGCTTGTTTTAATAAGAAAGGCTGACAAAAGCTCATCCTTCCTTTTGTCCCAATTCTTCATTCAAATGTATTGTATGTTCCTGTAAATATGAAGATCTGACTGATTTTTCTTTTCCTTGCACCCTCTGGTGGCTGCAAGTTCACTTCTGTTCAGTGGAGATCAGCAGCTTGACAGGATGTTCCTGTGACAGAGCTGGTCCTCCTGGATCATTGCCATCCTTCCTGTGGCCAGAAACACTCTGGGGAGCTTTTGGCCCAGAGCTGGGGCCAAGGGGGAAGAAAGGCAAGACTGCATCCACAGGATTAAGTGCCTTGTAACTCTGTCTCCATCAGAAACAGATCTGGGAGGTCTGTGATTCACAAACAGGAACCTAAAATATAAGCAAGATGTACCTTCCTCTCTCCAGGTACAAGCCAATGGAGGTTGCATTAGAGTTTGGTTGTGCAGCCTTCACTTAGGACATTTTTCCTGACTCCAGTGGGATATATTTTTTGTTTTGCTTATAGAAAGGAATGCAATTGATTTGCAGTTTTAAACAAACACTGCACAAACATGCCAAGAGGAATTTCTTGGATGTGAATCTGAGCTGTCAGTTGCTCTGCCAATATCTTAGCAATGAATAAATATATACACCTTTTACCAAACGTTTTGGTGAAATAATTTTATTTTATGGAAGTGACTCTGTCACCCAGGACGTGCAGAGCCTGTAGTGACAGTGCACATCATGCAGCAATTAAACTGTCTGTGTGATCAGCTGCAAGTACTGGCAGAATATACTGTGCTAGAGCTGAGTAAAACCTGTGAGGGTTAATGGTCAGCTTTGCCTTTGCAAGACAGAGTTCAGCAGGGCTTAACTTAATCTGTTATTCAGAGGGATTTGGTAAACCAGCCTGGGCTCCACTACAGCTGAGCAGTCTGGGTGCCTGAGCTGTTTGTTCTGGGCTCCACAGCTGCTGCCAGCATTGCTGGTGGCTCTCAGGGACTTCATGCAGATCTCTGTCCATGCCCACACCACACCAGCAGGGTTCTGTCCTTGGGTTCCCTTCCAATTATAAATTATGTTTATCCAACACTGGGAGGAATGGCTGATACCTCAGGGGGTTGTGCAGCCCTTCAGGGGGACCTTGATAGTCTGGAAAGATGGGAGAGGAAGAACCTTCTGGAATTCAGCAAGGGCAGATGCAGGTCCTGCACCTGGGGAGGAACAACCTGGGCACCAGCACAGGCTGGGGGTGACCTGCTGGAGAGCAGCTCTGTGGAGAGGGACCTGGGGGTCCTGGTGGACAACAAGCTGTCCCTGAGCCAACAGTGTGTCCTGGGGGTGAACAAGGCCAATGATGTCCTGGGGTGCATTGGGAAGAGCATTGCCAGGAGGTCAGAGAGGGGATCCTGCCCCTCTGCCCAGCCCTGGTGAGGAACATCCCAGTGCTGTGTCCAGCTCTGGGTTCCCCAGTACAAGAGGGACATGGAGCTCTTGGAGCAGGTCCAGCAGGGAGCTACTGAGTTGGTCTTAGGACAGAAGGCTGAGGGAGCTAGGCCTGTTCAGCTTTGAAGAGGGTGCCTCATTAATGTCTATAAATATCTAAACAATGGGTGTCAGAGAATGGATCAGGCTCTGCTTGGTGGTGCTGAGCAACAGGCAGGAGGGAATGAGCAGGAACTGGTGCACAGAGAAGTTCCACCTGAACATGAGGAGGAACTTTGTTGTGTTTTTGTTTTCACTGAGCACTGGAACAGATTGCCCAGAGCTGGTGTGGAGTTGCAGCTTTGCACTCCTTCATAGAGGCACAGAATTGTTTATGTTAGAAAAGCCCTCTATGATCATTAAATCCAACCATTCCCGCAGCACTGCCAAGACCAACATGGACCAGTGTCCCCAAGTACCACTTCCTCATGGCTTTTAAATCCCACCAGGGATGGGGACTCCACCCCTGCCTTGGGCAGCTGTGCCAGGGCTGGAGAGCCCTTTTGGTGAAGAAATTTTTTCTAATATCCAATCTAATCTTCCTCTGGAACAACCTGAGACTGTTTCCCTCTCCACCTGTCCCTGTTCCCTGGAGCAGAGCCTGATTCCCCCACCCCACCCCCAGTTCCCCCCTCCTGGCAGGGATTGCAGAGCCAGAAGGTCCCCCCTGAGCCTCCTTTTCTCCAGGCTGAGCTCCCCAAGCTCCCTCAGCTGCTCCTGCTGCTCCAGCCTCTTCCCAGCTCCGTCCCCTTCCCTGGACACACTCCAGGCCCTCAGTGTCTTGTCTGAGGGTACCAAAACTGTAAACTCTTTGACTTCCCCTGCAAAGGAAGGTGACGCATCTGACTTTATTGTTCCCACTTTTGCTCTATTCTTGGTTCCCAGTAGAACTTCTGTTAGGCAGAGCAAACATCAATGCTCATTTGGCTCCAAGCTGAGAAATGCTTGATTTGCTCCTGTATGAACATCTCAGCAATAGATGAGTTTATTGCCCTCATTAAGGGAACAGGCAAACTTGAAAGTTAAAAACATATGGAGTTTCTGTGTTACTGCAATAAAAATGCAGCGAGCTGTGAATTTTGTTTCGCATACGTGGGGGGATTTCTACTGTTCAGTTCTCAGCTTTCTTTTGCAGGAATAAAATATTCAGAATTTTCTTTCCCTGAGAAAAGATGGACACTGTCAGAAGGAGAAACTTAGCCATTTTTCTCCTTTCAGAGGAGCAGCTGTGAAAAATAGGTGAAAGATGTATGGACTCGTTTATTTCTGATGTTCTAGATACTGAAACATAAACATTTAAATTTTGCCTGAGTAGTTTTGTGGAACTAAAAAGATAAGTGGTGTGTGATGAAATATCTCTCATACCTGTTAAAAGAAAAAAAAAAGTAAGAAATCCATATCTGCAGGATGATTGAGAAAATTTCTTCTTCAATCCACAATTAGAAATTGCAATAATATATCTTCTATTTAAGTCCAATACTTGTACTTAAGAAGACCCAAATTTGATTTTCTATTGATCAAATTCACAACACTGAGCCTGGGATTGTCAGTCATCACTGTCTGTGCTATGTCAGATTTCTGGTGTGTAAAGCTCCAAAAGTTTCCTATGACAAAACCATGCCTTGTGTTGATGCTCCCAACTCTGGCTCCCTGTTTTTTTCCCAGCTGGAAAGGACACAGCTCCTGCCTTCACAGAAGGTCTGTAAGAACTAGGGCAGCTCTCCTCCAGCAGAGGAAAGCCAAGGACCTGTTGGAGCGAGTCCAGAGGAGGCACCAAGGTGATCAGAGGGCTGGAGCAGCTCTGGTATGAGGAAAGGCTGAGAGAACTGGGAAGAGAAGGCTCCAGGATGACCTAATTGTGGCCTTCCAGTACCTGAAGGAAACCTACAGAAGGATGGAGAGGGACTTTTCCAAGAGCATGGAGTGACAGAACACAGGGGAATGTTTTTAAAGTGGCAAAGGGCAGGTTTAGATTCAATCTCGGAAAAAATTCTTTACTGTGTGTGAGGAACTGGTTTCATATTTCATTGCATTGAGTTGAATTACCCAGCTCCTGTGTGTGTGTGGAGGGGCCAGGCCTCCAGCCTGGGAAGGCACGAGCTCTGCAGCCAACACAGTGCCTTGGAAAGCACCTGGCACGGGAGCTGTGTGGCCAGAGCCTGTCAATCGAAAATGCCCACCTGGCAGCCCACCCACACCATGCCCCCAGAGCCTATTCCTGGCTGATCCACCCCTCACTCTGGCCAGGAGGGCACTGAGTGGCCAATGAACTGGTTCTCCCACCTGGGAGGGGTGGCCACAGTGACCAGAGTGTATAAATACAGGCACAGAGCAGTTCCCTTTTTGTTCAGCCTTTCTCTCCCAAGATCTGCCACCATCTGACTCTTGGCAGTAACTATTTTTCCCTCTCCTTTCTTCTTCTCTCTTTCTTCACTCCTTTCTACTCTCAATCTTTTTTTCTTCCTCTGCTCTTTTCTTCCCTTTGTGGGCAACTTAGAACCGATGGGTGGTATTTCACAAAGCTGTGTGGGGTTGGTGTTTGCTGGGTGCTTTAGTGTAATGCTTCTCCTTGGTTGTTTGTTACTTCTGTCAAACCTTTTGCCAAAGCAATTATTTTCTCACTAAAGAAGTCTCTTGGGGGAAAAAAATCTGTGGGTTTTTGTTTATGTGAATTCAGGATATCAAGGAACCAAAAGCTCTGCAAAAGTTTTGTGTGGGAAGTCTTGAGAGTCTTAAATGTAAGTAAAATGTCCAGGCAGGTTGTGCCTTGAACCTGAGGCTTTGCAGTGTGAGGGTGGGCAGGCCCTGGCACAGGTTGGGCAGAGAAGCTGTGGCTGCCCCATCCCTAGAAGTGTCCAAGGCCAGGTTTGATGAGGCTTGGATCAACCTGGGCTGGTGGGAGGTGTCCCTGTCCATGGCAGGGAGTGGCACTGGATGGTCTTTAAGATCCTTTCCAATCCAAACCATTCTGTGATATTTCTGGTGGGTTGTCTGAGGGGTTTTTTACCCTCTGTAACTCTCTAGGAGTTCTCATGGAGCTGTGGACTCATCTGCAGCTCTTCAGTGGGCTCGCTGTCATGAGAAGGTGGAACACATTGGTGAGCTACATCTGGAGGGCAGTAGGACACGGAGATCCCCCCCTGACAGGACTAATGAGAGGTTACCTTCTCCTCTAAACACCCCAGAGCAATTTTATACACCCCCAAACCCTTCCATTCTAACCCCAAATCCTCTTACCCCCTGCATCCCATGAGTTCGATACCTCTGGTGCCAACAACACTTGCTGTCTTATGCAGCCTGAAGGAAGAGCTTTTGGTGGTTGACTGACTGTGGTGGCTTTCACAAGGATGGTGGTCTAATCCCTCTCCTTTGGCAGTCATGGGAGCCCCCACTTTGGTGCAATCTGCTCTTCCCCACATCCGTGGGTGCCTCCACCAGACATCCTTCCCCCATCCTTACAAGACCCTTTAGTCTGACTCACCTCTAAGATAGCACACAAAATAGCCTATGAATAAATAACTATTCATTGAGGGATGCATTTGTTCTTCATAAACACTGTCAAAAACAATTTCTTAATGCACATGCAGAGGTGGGTGGAATAAAGATTTCCTGGGCCTAATCTTAATGTTGCTTATTATTGAGATTTTTTTCCTATAATCCCCATTGTACATGAAAATTTTCTTTTTATGCTCAAACACATTAGCAGGTCGTCCAGGGCTCCTTGTTACCTTTTTTACCTGTTTCATAAATACAAGCAATCTTTCCTCATTTTAAAAGCTTTAGTTATCTCTCAGGGAGGGAAGGGGTGGTATTTCTTGGAGCAGAAAGGAACCTGAAAGCCTATTCAATGAGACGTATTCAAAGGTTTCATTTTTTAAAAAAGTGAATAATCTGATATATGCCTGAATCATGAAAACAGAATTAGCTTGTAATTCAACACTAGCTTTTCATTAGCCTCAGCAATTTATTTTAATTCTAAAAAAGGAGGAAAAAAAGCTATTCTTGTTCCATGTATGACTATATCACTGAGCTAGCAGGTTTTTCTCACAATCTGTTTGTCAAAAGCAAAACAACAACAGAAAAACCTGACAGACTTTTTTCCCGGTGACCAAAAATACATGCAAGTTCATTAACAAGCCACAAGAATCAATAAAACTGTAAATATTTGACAAAACAGTGTGTTCCATCAGAGCAGCCAGAACACCTTTCAGCTTTTCCTATTTTCAGACTTGTTTCTTCTGGTTTTGCTCGAATTGTTGCAGTTATTTTCCCTTGTCCTCCTGTAAAAGTACCTGTTTTCTGTATCCAAGGAGGCAATAAGTTCCTCAGCTCTCAGCAGGCATAATGTATTTAATAGTGTTGAGCACAAAAGTGATTTAGACTTCATCTGTTGGGTCTTTTTCACAAATACTCATTTGTGAGACCTCCTGATAGGGAGAAACATGCCTAAACTTTCAGTTCTTGAAATGTATTTATTTCTCACTGTTTATGCAGCTGAGAAAGTGGAGCTGGAGCAGCTCCTTGCTGGCAAGCCCAACTTTTTGTTCCCAGTAATGATAAATAGGGCACTAAACCTCTCAGGATGGATGTGCTTCACTGTGGACAGACTCCCTTGGAATAGGGCTCCTGGTTTCTTTTATTTCAAGCTGAGGAAACATTGGTAGATAAACAGGAGTTTTACCCTCTTCAGAAAAAACTGCTTGGCTGGTCTTGATGTCAGAGAAGGTTGGGAGGGACGTTGGGATGTCTCAGAGCCAAACTCCTGCTCAAAGCTGGGTCAGATCTGAACTTGGGCTGTTCATGGCTTTATCTACCATGGTCCTGAAGGTCTCCAAGGATGGAGACTGCACAGTACCTCCAAGAAACTATTTATTTTGCATTAATTTATAATTACAAGTACCACACAATGGATGTCTCTGGTCTTCATTAGCATATTAAAGAGGTCACACAAGTGCGTGTTGTTTCAATAACATCAACTTTTAAACCTCTGAGTCAGTGATAATCAGAAATGTAAATGCTTATTTTCCTTCCTAAAGGTTTATTTATCAAATATTTAAATGGAATTAACTTCCCTGAATTCCTAAAAACAAAAATATTATTTGTGGCTTTTACTCAGCAGAATGTTAATACATTCATGTCTCTTCTGCTAATATTTCTGTGTGAAACTGCCTGCATCAGAGGTGAATATATTCTCAGAAAATTGTGATGGGTGATGCCTGAGCTGGTGCATAAATATTCAATGTTAATTCAATACAAGAATATACTCTTTTATTTGGGGAAAATTAGATGGACTTGTTCATTAATTTAATTTTACTTCCAACAAAGTTTATAAATGGAAAAATATTCAGAGAAATGAGCTGCTATAAGAAGCTTTAGCTGTATTGCAAAGCATCAGTATGAGTTCCTTGATTAGATGGCAAAAGGATTATTAAGCACAGTTACAGTAAAACTCAAGAAAGGCTAATTACTGTTCTACATGAAATCTTTTTGTATGGATTGAGGAGCTTATTTGATATCCCCAAAGGGGTTTGGGGTTCTTTATTGACATTTTTGCATATGTTTACAGGACCTTGCACAGCAGTTATTTATCTCTGCCATTTCTTTAGGCATTGACTTGCTCTCATCAGCATTGCAAGGTCACCTCCTCTGACCTGCTTTTGAGAGAGCAGGAAACACAATGGTTTGATATAAAGCTGGAAAAAACATCCCAGGATATTCAGCCCCATCATTCATTCATTCCTGTGATGAAACCATGGCATAGAACCATGTCCAGAAATAGAGAAAAGTCCCTTCTGACCTGCTAGAACAGTTAAGGTGTGTGTCCCAACTGTTCTTTCACCAAATTGTTTGCAGCCTTACTCATTCATCTGGCACAAATCTTTTAAACTTGTTCTGAATGAGTTGGCCCAGAAATTACTTTATCTACTCCTGTACCAATTTTGCCCTTAACTTTGTCCCTTCATTCCTGATATTTTTCTTTGGCACTGACATAAGGCATGTGCTTAAAATAAAGGTAGGACTTTTTGGCTCTCTCTTAGTACATGAGTTTTACAGTCTCAACCCTAATGCAGAGAGTGTTTTTTAAGGTTGGTGGGATGAATTGCCTTGTAGGGATCCTCATACTCTCATGGTCTTACTGGTGCCAGAACAATCCTGTGTTGCTCAGGTAAGTTCAACTTGGATGTAAATATAAAAGACAAATAAAAAGCCCTTAACAAACCAACTCCTCTGGCTGCTTGTCAGGTAATTCATCTTTCCTGAATGCAGAGTTCACTGAATGGAGTTCAGCACTTCAGAGCAGGTCTCAGCATGGGCCTGCAAACCCACACTTCTCTGAGGGTGTTTCTACTAATTTGTATTTCTACAGCCATGTGACTTGCTAAAATAAATACCAATTCTCCATCCTTGGCCTGCACTTTCAGAAGCACCTTTCAAGACTTTATGTGCCTTCCTGTACCATCTACAGCACAGAAAGACATTCAGGTGCTCCATGATGTGGAGAGAGCTCACTGAAATCTTTCCTCAAGCTAGAGCAGTTGTGAGGTTGCTCTCTGAACACCTTTCACTTGTGCAGATTCAGAGGTAAAACGTTTTCAATGTCCCTTTTCCTTTACACTATAGGGGCTTCTGAGCATGTAAAACCTTACCTCTGAAATGCAGAAGTCCACAGTGAACCCCAGTGTGCACATTGGATCATTCCAGGCAGTCTAGGAATTCACCAAAGGCAAAAGTGTGGATGTGACAGTGTTTTCCTCATGCATTGTCATGGAATCACAGAAGGGTTCTGGTTGGAAAGGACCTTAAATGGGCAGGGACACCTTTCACTTAACCTTTTTGCATTATTTGAAGAAACATGAGAGAATGGCCTTGAAGGCATTGGTCATTAATTTGCCACATGTCCCAGCATAGCAACCTCATCTCCTGAACACAGAACCTTTACAAAACAGTTGCAGAGCAAAGGTTCCCACAAAGTCATTTTAAAATTCAGAGAAGAGATTATGCCAGAGAACAATTCAGGCTAGGCAGCAGCATGTTGAGTTCAGAGCCACCTTCTTCACCCCTGACATATCTAGGAAATAAAGACATTCAGCTCCTTGTTAAGAATTTTCAAACAGGACTGTGAGGTCAGGAGACTGATCTTGAAGGTAATTCCACATTGTTCATCAAGGACAGAGAAAAGGATGAGATAATTGTAGGAAAGAACAGGACTGGCTCATCATTATGTTAAGTTCTGCATCAGCAGTCACAGTGCAGGGTGGGGACAGAAAACTTGTGGGTGTTCAGAATCAGGGGACACTTTCATACATGTTTCTTAACAACTTTAAAACAGGAAATAATTTTTTTTTATTTAAAGGATTATTTGTTCTTTCTTCCAGCATTGCTCAAAGAAAAAGTCAGTGTAAAGCAGATATTCCCTTGCTAATTACCCTTTCCTTTATGAGAGATGTGAGAAGAATTAAAAAGGTAATGTAAACACATGGAAACAAGGTGCACTAAAACCAAAGGATGTGGGTGATGCTTTTGTGTTGACCAGCAACAGTGTTTAAATAATGAAATTGCTCACTGGACTAAACATTCAAGTGACAGGAATCTACACATCTGATTGAGTAAATAAGTGGTTGTACAAAAGATTCAGGTGGCTCTAACTCCTTCATCTGAGAGCTTCACTGCCCAGAAAACAGGTATTTACACTGAGTAAACTCAGGTCCATGTTCAGGCTTATTGAATTCCTAATGCGATTGAGCACAGCAGTGAATGGGGAGAGATACTGGTGTTAAACAAAGTAGGCCAGTTCTTCTCCTGACACAAAATGACTCTGTCAGCAGGAAAATGATGTGTTACATCTGAGAGAAGAGTTGACTGCTTTTATTTTCCTCTCTTGTGCATTGCTAGAGTTTGGAGATCACTATTCTGTTTACAACAGGGTGCAGACCAGGGGTGTGATGCCCCTACAGAATCATCCTCAGGGTGTGAGCACTGGCAGCTCACACAGCAAGATGAGAAAAGCAGGGAATACTCTTAGGAAATGTGAAAAACACTGAGAAAATAATATCTGATCAAGTTCATGGCATGAGATGAAGTGGAAGGCTGAATATGCTTGGGTTAAAAACACAGGCAGAAAAGCAGATTCAAAACTTAGAAGTACAGAACTCTTTGGCATTCAACACACACAACTATTTCACCCAAAGATTAAAAAAATCCCACAATTGATATCAATTTGTGATCACAAAATTTGTTTTTCTTGTGTGAAATTTTCTTAGTGGATTAGCTAAATCATTTATGTCATCATAATTAGAGTGTTAAAAATACCTTGATGGTGAGGGATGACCAACATTCTTTGACTTTTCTAGTCATGGTGCTGTAACCTCTCAGTATTAGCCCAAATGACTGTGACAGCAGAACCAACATGCTGCTTCAATAACTCATATAATAAATAAGTAAACCAAATAATAAATGCTCTCCAATAACAAACATGTCATAAATTCAGAGGTTTTCTTCTCTTCAGTTCTTCCTCTGCACTGCCATGTTGTAGTGACCGACATGCAGGCTTGTGAGAAGGACAGGGTTTGCTCCTAAGTGAGACATTGAGGGGGGCTGGAGTATGTCCAGGGAAGGGAACAGAGCTGGGAAAGGGGCTGGAGCAACAGGAGCAGCTGAGGGAGATGGGGGGGGCTCAGACTGGAGAAAAAAAGGCTCAGGGGGGACCTTCTGGCTCTCTGTAGCTCCCTGACAGGAGGAGGGAGCCAGGAGCGGGAGTCGGGCTCAGCTCCAGGGAACAGGGACAGGAGGAGAGGGAATGGCCTCAAGTTGTGCATGTTAAGGAAAATTTCATCATGGAAAGGGCTGTCCATCTCTGGCGCAGCTGCCCAGGGCAGGGGTGGAGTCCCCATCCCTGGAGGGATTTCAAAGCCATGTGGATGTGGCACTTGGGGACATGGTCTCTGGTGGCCTTGGCAGTGCTGGGGAATGGTTGGACTCAGTGACTTAAAGGTCCTTTCCATACCCTTATTCAAGGCAGCCTGTTATCAGCTCTTCCATCTCAGGGAAATCAGTAACTTTATAATTCTTGTATGTTTTTCAGCTTAATGTTGACTCTGAATTCAAGTCAAAATTTCCCTTAATTAAACTTTTAGCAATGTTCTGCCTTCAGAAATCATTAATAATAAACAAAGTGTCAAAGATGTTGTATTTATTTCTGGAGATGTATTATGGTCCTCAAATAATTATAAATATTGTAACTTAAATTCATTGGCTAAAATGCCAGTCTTTTTTTGCTGCCACCTCCAAACTCTTCACAGACAAATAAGAGAAAAAGTCCATTTTAGCAATATGAGAAACTGTTGTTGGAAAGC
>JAWWLZ010000139.1:70903922-70916473 GCA_035041345.1 Poliocrania exsul
ATTTTCATGTTAACAGACATATCACCAGGGTGAATTTACTCCTCCTGAGGTGTCTGAGGAAAACCTGTGTTCCCCCCCATTCAAGTAGTCCCTCTGTTAAATATAAGTACAGTCAGGGTGTGCAGCCAAGGCAAGGAAGATTATCTAAATTATAATTGAGACAACAATATCTCAGTGTTTTAAAAATAATTGATGACATTTTACAGGATGCCCTGCATGGGAAAGTGAAGTCCTGAGAAACTGAGTCTTCTTGTAGACAGACTATACCAATTATAGGATATAATCACGGAACTCTGAGGCTGGAAAAGACCTCTAAGATCATGGAGTCCAACCTTTAAATTTTAAGGGCTGTTACAAAAGACACTTCTTCAGCAGTAGTTTGTTCCAGCAGTAGAGCTCCTGTCAGCCTTGTCTTACATAATCTTGTATAAAACCTGCAATGAGTCATAGGAATTAATGAGGAATACACAAAGGTCTTGCACAGAGGGGGGGAGTTTTACCATCCAAATGGTTTCCTACAGTTGCATAACTTTCATACATATCTAGTGCTTCCAGTGCAGGTTTGAGTGTGGAGAAGAGGGATAACAGAAATGTTGCATCCTCAGGTTGGATGTTTCTGAGACACTTATTTTTCCTTTCTGATATTTCTCTGAAATTTGTTGTTGAGATTTTTTAACTATTGCCAGTTGTGATCACAGTTATTAAATGGACTGAGCAGGATCTTTAGTTAATGGAAACCAGCACAGCCCACAAAATATTAGTCACTCCAAATTTCAAGGCCTGAGTTTTGCAGAAATCCCATCCAGTAATCCTTGCAATAAACCAAATAGTAAATCCTTGCAATCTGGCCAAATAAACCAGATTACAGAGGTTTATGGCCTTACCAACATGCTTGGCTTTGCATTGCATTGTATTTACCAGCCAGGTGATTGGAGGGCTCATGACCAGCTTTCAAATTTTGTAATTTCTTAAAAGAGACGAGAAGAAAGGAATGATTACACACACCATCCATTTTGGTTGTTCATCATGCAGTTACACATTGCTTCCCATTCTCTGCTGGGCCACAGGATATATTAATTTTCTATGTGTTGCAGCCATAAATAAGGTGGTTTTCAGAAGATGGAACAAGGAATCCAATCATTAGAAATCCCTTCCTGGCAATGGTCAGTCATTACAAGCCCAAACCCATTCATCAGCAGCCTTTCATACCTTCTGCTCATGCAGCTTGGCTGATTTACCCTCCAGGAAAAGTGATCGAATTGCACTTAAGTGACCCATTTCCTCCCGAGAGGTGTCAGAGAGCTGTTATCAGTCAAACTCTTTGTCTTTACTTCAGTGTAACTTGGCTTGGCTCCTGGTCTGTCTTTCTCTGGCTTAGATAGTGCAGCTCCTCAGCTTTCACACTGCCTGACTTGAGCAAATGGATTTAGAGTTGGCACAATCTCTGTGTCAGTGGAATGTGAGTGCCAGCTCTTCCACTGATTGCAATTTAGAGACAGCCCTATTAGTCCTGAGGGCGAGGCAAGGGAGGACTCATTCCTGTAGTCTCCTTGAGAATCCTTCTACCATGGTGAGATGGAACAGCCCCATCCCACCCTCTGGGTGATGTTGCCTTCCCCACAAACCCTCCCACATCCTCAAATTTAATGCTGACTAAGCTCTACTTTCAGTTCTTATATGGTCCCTCCTGATGAGAGATGGGCTCGTTGTTCTGATGGAAATTTTTAGTACCCTTAGAAAACAGTGCCACCTGGAACATCCACTCCCTGAGTGTCCAGCAAGCAGCACTTTCCATTTCCTCAGTACAAATCCTCTCGGCCACAGCCAGTGCTGCAGAAACCCCCACACTCATGTAAACAAGGAGTGACGCAGATTGGGATCTTGCAGGTTGGAGATTTGAGGACAAGGAACAAAATTGGATGCTTCAGAACATGAGGTTCATCTGCTCCAGGTGTCAGGCAGGTCACTGTCTCTCAGCTCAGTGACATTCCCCAGCAGTGACAGATGTGATCAGTGCCAGCAGCACTCGGCCCTTTATCAGGCAGCTGCTTTTCTTGGTGCAGGCTCATGGATTTCCATCAGTAGCGATGAAAACAATCTTGTTTCAGAAAAACTTTTGGAGTGAGAGGTTCGAGGCTTTCTGGATATAACACTGAGCCAATTCTCTGTTGTTGACAAAAATAATTAATTACATTATTTGCATATATTTTTAATTCATGGCTTGTCATTTACTGTTCCCTATTTTAAAAAATCAAAACTCCCTGATGTAGGTCCAGATTCTCAAACTTTTTGATACTGAATAAACATTGACTTCCACTAGTTAAGAAAACAGCATGAAGCTTTTCTGGGGTTTGGAGGGGTTATTTTATCCTTTTGGCTTCCTGAGTAAAATACATTTTGTCAAGTAGCAACCTGGGAGCTGTGCAGTCTCTCCTCTCTTGCACATGCATGCAAAGAACCTGGAAAATGTCCAGTATTCAAAGCTTGGTATTCACTGGTGGAGCTGGTGACCCACAGAGACTAAACTGGATTCCAGGGCAATGACACTCATAACCAAGATATTTTTTCAGCACAGTCTAGCTCTTTCTGTCACAGTCACCCTTCTAGTTCTGTAGAATGCAGGACACTCTCAAGATCTACACCTCAGTTTTTCACAAGCTGTGCAAGATTCCCAAGATGTTGGAGATCGGAGACTGCTTGAGCAAGACACGATAAACCCAGATGGGTGTCACGGGGGTATGAAGTCTCTCAATCATCATTTACTGTTAGAACTTTACATTTACAGCTCTGGAATACCCAAGAATTTTGTCTACAGCTCCTCATCAACTTCTCAGCTGCAACTTCATGATATTACCATTCCTCTGTTGTACAAAGACACAAAGGCAGGCAGAGAGCTGGGGTTGTTCAGCCTGGAGAAGAGAAAGGCTCCAGGGAGACTTTATTGTGATATTTCACTACTTAGAGAGGACTTGTGAAAATACAGGGAGAGGGACTTTTTAAACTGGCAAATACTGATGGAAATAATTTTAAACTGAAAGGCAAGAGATTTAGATTAGAAGTTAGGAAGAAATTCTTGACTATGAGGGTGGGCAGGCCCTGGCACAGGCTGGGCAGAGAAGCTGGGCTTGGAGCACCCTGGACTGGTGGGAGGTGTCCCTGCCCATGGCAGGGGTGGCACTGGATGGTCTTTAAGGTCCCTTCCAACCCAAACTATTCCATGACACTTTAAGGATCTTTTCAGGAATCCAGGGTGGTATAAGAAGCTTGGAAGGAAAGGTGCAATGAGGTAGTGGGATTAACATCTATCTACCTCTGCAGATCAGAAAGGCTGAAGGAAATCTCACATAAAAACAGTGTGAGCACCAAACCTCAGCTCAGATACCTGCTTAGGTATGTTTGCCTCTCAATGTGGGCAGCAGCCCCCAAAGTTACACAAGGGCTATAAACTTGGACTCCAAAAACTTCAGAAAGTGACTTGATGAGTCTTGTCTGTGTCAGCAGCACTGACTATGCTCTGAACTAGTGAGGACAACTCTCCAGGGTAGCAGTCTTCAGTAAAGGAGCCCTTAAGAGTGTTATCCTGTCTCTCTAGAAAAAGCTTCAAGCCACATCAGAACAAGGAGGAGTTAAAAAAGGGTCTGGACCAGCCTCCTACCTGGTGACAGCTGTTGTAGACAGAGGGCTGCTCATTTTGCCCTGACACAACTTTGCCTCACCTCCTTCCCTCACCTCAGTCAAAATCAGCTCCAGGAATGGTTTGCAAGGGAATATGTGACAAAGACTCAGTGTTCTGGAGTGGTTTTTTAAATATAGAATCATAAAATGCTTTGAGTTGGAAAGGACCTTTCAAGGTCATCTAGTCTGCCCCCCCTGCCATGGGCAGGGATGTCTTCAACCAGGTTGCTCAGAGTCCCATCCAATCTGACAGTGAATGTTTCCAAGGATGGGGCAGCCACCACATCTCTGGGCAACCTGTGACAGTGTTTTAGCACCTCATTGTAAAAAATCTCTTCCTTTTATCTTGTCTGTCTCTAACCTCTTTTAGTTTAAAAACCTTTCTGGCTTGTTCTGTCACAACACACCCTGTTAAAATTCTGTCCTTACCTTTCCTGAAATCCCCTTTAGTTACTGGAAGGGACTCAAGGGTCTCACCAGAGCTTTCTTTTTCCCAGTTCTCTCAGCCCTTCCTCACTGGAGAGGTGTTACCTCTCTCTGATCAATTTTGTGGCCTCCTCTGAACCTGATTTAACAGGTTCATGTCTTTCCATGCTGAATATGAGCCTTATCACTGGTATTTCATTCCAAATTGACCCAGTGCAGATCCAGTTGCAGACTTAACCTGCCAAACCCCTCTCCCCATGCTCCGTGTTCCTTTCCAGAGAGCTGCAGGAGCCTCTTGCATATCCTGGCAGTTCTGGGGGTGAGAAGTGCTGGGGCAGCACAAGGCATTACCATATCCTGTAGATGCTTTTTGCCAGGCTTTGACCTTTCAGAATTCTGTTGAATGTCTCCTCCTTGCAAGAAAAGAAAAGAGTTAACATTCCAATCTCATTTTTCAATCTCAGCAGAATAGATTTTAATAGGACATGAAAACAATAATCCTTGTCAACTTCCTTCCTTTATCCTTTAAGGAGAGTTTTGTCTTTCCATGAACTCTGCTTCTGCTTTGTAATTTGAACTGGGCATTTTAAAACTGATACACATTTCTGATCAAAGATGCTGATGCTTGAAAGGATCTGTGTCATCGAGCTCTCTCCCTGGCTCAGCTGGTGTCGTTTCCTGAGGTTTAAACAGATTGTTCCTCTTTTGGTTTTCTCATTGATCTGTCTCATTCTGTATTTCAGTATCTTTCCCAGTCAAGGGTATATATATTACCTCTCTCTTACTCCAAGAGAAGAAATCCTCTGAGTCCATGAGCTCTGCACTGATCTCAGACCAAGATATTCTGCTCTCATTTTCCACTCTGCACTCCCAGCTTAGTGCAAAGCACTTAGGATGAAAGATGACAATCTCTCTCAGGAGAGTGCTTATGTTGTTCAGCTCCATGTGATTTTCTAGTATTTAACACATTCTTACAGCATGTGACCCCTTCCTTGAGTAGTATTGCATGATTAAGGAGCTTGGGGACTTTTGGAAATCTTTTCTATTTGCGTTTCTCGGTACCCAAGAACTTCAGAAAACCTGATCTTTGTTTCCATATGTCACATGCTCAGATACTCTGCTTTAACTTGATTGTAGAAATTTGCAGTCCCTAATTTTTTAGATTTGACTCAGATTTCAAACTTCTCCATTGCCTACTGTAGTGTTGTAGTGCACTCATGAAAGTGAAACTGGATGAGCTTTTAAAATGGCAGATTCTTCTTCCTAACTAAACTGAATGGTCTAAGCTCTTGTTTCAGCTATTTCCTTCTAAATGTGAGTTTGCTCTTCAGATCCAAGTGGGGTTTGTTTGGATTTGGGTTACAGCAGTTCAGAGCAGACTCTACAGAGCCCTGCTCTATGAGTCTGGTCACCTATTGATGTCATCAGTCCTGTTCCCTTTTCTCTCACTAGCAGCAACTCCCTGAGATGTTTCAGCAAACAGCAGGGATCAATAGATTGTTCTCAGTGATTATAAATGAGAACACATCACAGATTTCAGTACAGTTACACTTCTATAGACCAAACAGGATATCTGTTCTTATTAATGTCTTTATAGGGAGTTGAAGATGTCATTTATTTATTGTCTTTGGTGCCAAAAGGCTCACACTGACATTGCACATCATGGCTTTTTCAGACACTCCTGTGCCAGTTTTACATGATGTGGAAGATGGTAGCATTGGACTAGCAACATTTTTTGGCTGCTAGTCCACTACACACAGGGATTAAGACCACATCTCCTACTGGTGGAACTTCTCAACTCCTCCCTTCCCCCAGTCATCATCTTTTCTAGAAAGCACAGAACACCCAGTGAGAGGAAATGGTTGTTCCATTGCCAAGTGGGATGACACTTCTGCTCCTCAGAAAATCCAGGAGCCAGTGGAGAGGAACCAGGCAGGGAGTCAGCTCTTTTCTGTCTCCTGCTTGCTGTCTCATTGCCCATGAAAGCACAGACTGAAGCATGAACTCTTCAGTCCAAAGACCATTTGTCTTTGAAAGACAGATTGAGTGGTAGTTTTCCTAAATAAGTGTTAATATTTTAATGGCAGAAAGACAGAAGAACAATCCAATTAGGAGAAAGGGGAGGTTTGACTGATGAATAGAAATAGCTGGGAGAAGTGGCCTGATGTGCTGAAGGAGTGAATCCTGGCAGGGTGGCAGAGCAGCCCTGATGTGACTTGCAGAGGGAAAAAAAACACACAGTGACATAGTTCTGTCCCACTTGTTCTTTTCTGGAAGTTTATTATATTGAACAAGGCCCTCTCTCAGCTCAGACTGCATTTGGATTCTTAGAAATTTGACAAAAATATCTCCTGAGAACTGGCCTGTTTCCTCTCTTTCCAAGCTGACCTTCTAATGAGGTCTCGTTTTGCTTCCATAAGCTGAGAACAGAGCGTAGGAGACCAGCACAAAATGTACATTGTCTTTCTAGGATTTCACAGCTGGTTTATTCTCCTGCACATTTCCGCTGTCGAGGGAGCAAATCCCAAAACAGTTTTCTTTTCTCTGTAGTGAGAGATGCTGTTCTTTGAGGAACCAACAGAATGACCACCCTTAAAACCACCACTATTCTCAGATGTCCTAAAATAGCCACTTTTTCACTGTATCTTCTTCCATGACTTAAAGCAAGACTTCTGAGATGTTTTGGTGTGTTGGTTGTTTTATCTCAAACAAATAAAGGGGGGGTGAACATTGTGCTCCTGAAATGATGATCAAAGAAAATCTTTTGATCTCATTCCCAACAAAGTAATCCCATGTTCTGTGAGATTTTTTTTCAATACAGGATCTAATCCCAGTATTATTCCAAGGGTTTGTCAGCCTCAGAATGTCCAGCCTTGGATGTCTGATGCCCAGTTACATGAATGCTACATGGCTCCCAGAATGTTGTATTTGCTGAAGAAGGTCCTTCTGACCACATGATAAATTTTAAGTGCGTCACCACTCAGTCTAATACTGGATAAGAGGAATTGGCCTCAGGTTGTGCCAGGAGAGGTTTAGGTTGGATATTAGGAAAAGATTCTTCACCAAATGGGTTGTCCAGCCCTGGCACAGCTGCCCAGGGCAGTGGTGGAGTCCCCATCCCTGCAGGGATTTCAAAGCTGTGTGGATGTGGCACTTGGGGACATAGGTCAGTGGTGGCCTTGGCAGTGCTGGGTAAGCACTCAATGACCTTAAGGGTCTTTTCCAACCCAGATGATTCTGTGGTTCCATGATCCAACAGAGGGTCCCCTGCTGTGCTGCAGGTGCAAATTCAGTCCTTGTGCTGCTGGATGTTTAATCAAACTCTGAGCCCACATGTACATGCTGTCCAACAGTTCCTTGCAGCTGAGATCAAAAAGACAAGGAAGAGAAAATAACTGCTTGATGGGAGACAGAGATTCAGGCAGCTGCTCCTCACGATAAGTGACAGAGAGCGAAGTGTTCGTGCTCCTGCTAATCATGATAAAGCAGAGCCAGCCACTTGTGAGGGGCTGAAAAGTGGCAGTGATAATATTTCGTGGATGTGCTTGCACACACATAATCCTTGTTACAGGACCATTTCTTAATGGTGTTTTGGTCTGTAGGTCTCAGCAACAGCTTCAACTGATTAAAATACGTTCAGCTGTAGAAGGAAATAAATAGCTTTGTCCAACAGGGTGGTGGCCTGGGCTATTCCAGGCTGTGACAGCAAACAGCTTGTCATTTCTTCCTATAACTCCTCCCAGTCTTTACTGTTGGAAAAAGATGTGGATTCAGCCTGTCAGTTCCAAGGAGATGGGACATGATAACAACATGCACTTGCCTGATGCCTTTCTAGGTTTGAAAGAAACCTTTATTATATAGATGTCACATTTGTAAGAGCAAAGCAGAAACTGCCTCATGGATGTCTTCAGACAGAACCTCAAGGACAGTTGGAAGTCACGAGGCAGCCACTGAAGGCAGGATTTGTTGGGCTGCTCAGGGCAGAGCCTGGGCTGCCTGAGGCTTTCTGAAGGCAGCTGGCACATCTCATTAGTTGGAAGAGAAAACAGAACCCAAACAAACCAAATACAACTTCAGGGTGACTTTGCAAGCTGGATTTTAGTGTTGTCTCACATCAACAGCTAATTATTGCTCTGCATAAAGTCCCTGGGATGGTAAAATATGAGGGACTGACACTATCCATCTTCTGGTTGCTCCAGATAAGGATCACAGGCTTAACAGGGTTGGTACTGAATTACTATATTTAGGGATACAAAAGTTTACCCACTAAAGATATTTTTTGTGCATTTATTTTATTACTTTTGTGATGCACTTAAAATAGCAAGTTTATGATCTGTGGTTTTCTGTGGAAGAAAGAATTAAATTTCATTTCTAAGGACTTCCCTCCTTCCTCCATGAGCCTCTTAGATATTATTTGCTGTAGGAGCAAGAGAGGCTCATTTGATTTTGTAAATTATCTTCCTGTAGACTTGAATTTTACTCTTTGATTTTCTTCATTCTGATGAAGAAACTTGTTGATTTCCATATATGAAAACTACCTCTTTAGTCCCTTCTTCCTTTCTTCACTTGAAGCTCATTGATTTTCTCTAGACAACTCCTCTGGGAGCTGCAGAGAGATCAATATTTGAAGAAAAGGGGAGGCAGCTGTAACATCACTAAGTGTATCCAAAAGAAATAATTCAGTATTAACTCAGGCAATTTTCTCTTGTGGTTGAATCAAATGGACATTTAATAAAACTATTAATATTGTCAAGTCTAGGTTAAAAATAAGAGGTAAACACACAATATGTTAGCAAGATACACTGCAGCCAAAATGAATTACAGCAGTGGCCGCTGGGGCAGACCTGTGGCTGCGTGAAGGGAAAACTCTTTTAAGTTCAAGGTTCAGAAGTTCCATTTGGATTAATTCCTTTTGGATTAAGAGCATGGAGGGGCTGCTGCCACAGCCTTCATTTGGGAAATTCTGTGTGGTTATAGGGCAAACTTTCTCCAGAGTTCAGCTGTGAGGAAAGAAATATGTGCTTTATTACAGCTGGAGTCAGGAACTGGATGGATGGGAAGCAAAAACTCCCAACATTTGTTGGATGTCTTTGTTTTCTGTGCTCTGATTGCAGAGAGGAACAGGAGCTTGAGGAGGCTCATACTGGTGATGATTTTTGTGCATGGATTTAATTCAGTGAGTATAAGGAAAAGGACTGGAGAAACCAAAGAATGGGAGATCCTGAGATGTGACCCCATCCCCTGGAGATCTGTTTGCCCCTTCTATGATGTTTCAAAATCAATAATAATTTTTTAGAGATGGATCAGACACCTACAGATTTCTAAATATTACTGGCAGAAACAAAGGGATTTACTGATTTAATCATCATTGCAAGGTATTCCTTGCCTAAATGATATAAACACCCTTGCACTGGTGGCTGTGAGTTCATGACTTGTTTCCCTTCAGCTCTTCTTACACTGGGAATGTACAATTTCATTTGAAAAATTATATCTTCTGTGAATTTGACATAAAAATAGCTGGCAAAAGCTGCCTGGTACACTGTGACTCAACCACAGGGAGTGGGAAAACTTATTTTAGTAGTAAATTAACAACAGCAAAAGAAACTGCTCTGTTTTCCAGGACTGACAATCAAGGCACTGAGCCAGTAAATATGATTTGGCCAGGACAAAGGTTACAGTTTTTCGTGTCCCTCAACACTCAGCACAGGACACTGATTTTCGATTAACAACAGAAGAGACATGAGGAGAAATTTTCTGTGAGAGGACAATGAAGAAACAGGATTTCCAAATTAAAAAAAAAAAAGAAAAAGAAAAAGAAAAATTAAAGGTTTATGGAGGAGATGGTTTCCACTTGTGAGGGAAAAAGTTCATTGTACTTTTTTTTTGTGATACACACAACTACTGGAGAAGGGACTGCTGAGTCTGTCTAATGCCTCTTCTCCCAGGCAATGGTATCACTTCTAAAAAGATCTTCTTCCATTTATACATGGTGAACTATAATGATAAAGACTTTTCAAAGCCAACTAGACTTACATTTAAAGTTAAGGATTTGGCTTCTAGAATCGACTTTCTGGCACTCAAACTTCTGCTGGCACCATCAAGTCCTTCCTTCTCCCAGCAATTATTGAACATGTTGGCTTTAAATCTGATTTTTTTTTTCAAAAATATATATACATATTTAAGTTGCTTAAATGTTTTTCAAAGGTTATCTTACCTTTTATGCAATTAGTGACATTTCATTCCACTATAACATTGATCCAAGATCACAAATTTATGATGGGAAGGGGTCAAAAAGAAATTTAACCCTGCAGAACGCAAAAAAATCCCAACATCAAATAACCAAAATACAATAATATCAATTCTTTTAAACAGGGAATTTGATATCCAACTGGTATCCAACCTGAAGAAGTAAGCCTTGGCATTTTGTTGTTCGGCTAAAATTGATCTGTGCCCCAACAGAAATGTCAGCTGTTACTTTTTAAGTAAAAGGCTTTGTCAAAAGGTATTTTTTGATACTTTTTCTTCCAATGAATTAATAGATTCCCTCTTGATGTCTCTTCTTCAGAGGAGGCATGTTCTGGTTTAGCTATATGAATCTTGCTAAAAACACAAGGTTTTCTCCTCACCATTTCCCACCTGTTTGCTGGGGTTACTTCTACAAAATTCCATTCCCCAGAAGTTTGCTGGGTCCAAACTCTTCCCTGCAGACGTTCTGCTCACAGTCAGCACTGATAACTCATCTATTCCGAGTCCCTTGCCCAGCAGAAGACAGGAATGCATAAATTATTGGCACCACCTATTGGCCAAAAAGGCAAATTATACAGGATTGGGAGGTTAGCTTAAATATTTTGAGTAAATATGGCTTCAAACGGTCCTGCTGATAGGTTTTATTTTAATGATAGTACCCAGCAGAGCCACTCAAGCTTTGGATTTCCTTGTGCCAGGGGTAGTTTGGTGGTCTGGATGGGGATTTATCTACCACAGGGGTCACACAACAGAGGAGGAGACACGACAGAGAGCTCCAGTGAGCAGATCTCACTAACCTGGGTTTCAGGTTCTTCCAGGTATTTTTCCCTTAAGATGCAAAGCTCTAAAGGATTATTTTTTTTCTACTCCATCACCACAAACATCAGTCACAACTGGTCAATGAGTCGTGAAGCTGAGTGGCCTTGGTTGCCTTTGGCTCTTGTGATGAGGAGAGAAGCTGCGTGAGAGAGACCTTGCTGAGGCAGATGCAGAATTAGGGGAATTTCATGATACAAAACTTGCTGAGGCAGATGTAAAATTATGGGAATTCTGTGATACAGAACTTGCTGAGGCAGATGTAAAATTATGGGAATTTCATGATACAGAACTTGCTGAGGCAGATGCAGAATTATGAGAATTTCATGAGTAAAACCCAAAATGTCCTGGCATCAATGCAAAAGATGATGATTGGAAGGAAGTGCAAAGATCAAAGCTATAATTTGGAGGCAGAAGCATCTGTGTGTTTGTGTTCCTGTGCTCATCCTGTCTTTGACAAGGTATAGTTACAACAAATCTCCAGAGTGTGTTTTTGACTGGGAAACAAAGCTGAGTTCAGATTTTTTGTGGTGACTCTCAAAGAGAAGAAAACAAGTGGAAGGGATCTGCAAACATTTCAGGTGTGTTTTGAATCATTTTCTATCCAAAAGTTCTGACTTGAATGATCAATATTGGGCTAGAAGTGGTGCAAAGCCTCTGGGCCATAGGACCTGCTGGTTCTTTGCTGCTACTGGTGAAGACTTGTTTGAATGATTTGCATTTTCACTGAATAAAAGAGAGGGGGGAAGAGAGAATGGCATTTTGCTGCGGGCTACTTTCTGTCAAATCCCAAAGAGTTGTTTTGTGTTGATATGAGCCCTAAGTTATCTGCTGAGAGGCAGTTTTAGCTCGTGGTGAGCTAAACTGTGCATTGAGAGCGTTGGACTTCGACTCAGCATGGACTAATTGAAATGTGGAAGGAGTCTGCTGAATACTTTAGCACTAGTGCAACTTGTCCTCTGAAGTTTCCTTAAAGTTTTGTTCTTTTTCTCTTCCTAGACCTGAAAAAACACTTCTTCTCCCTAAAATCTTCCATCTGGAGATCCCATCTTCTACCTCATCATCCTGGTTCTCCAGGAGTTTCATATGAGCTGATCATCTCATCTCAGCATCAGTCATTCCTTGCTGTTATTACCTTGCCCAGTGTCTTGGGTAGAGCTGGCAAAACACCAACTGTCCAAGACAGAGTGAAAAGGGTCTTCCTCCCCCCAACCAGCCAAGGGAAAAAAGAAGAGGGAAAGGGGAAAAAAACCTCTAAACCAGTTTTATGCTGAAACTAAGTACATGTATTTATATAGAAGAGAGAAAATAAAGAGAAAACCACAATATAACACACACTTACACAAGTTATGTATAACAAGAAATAACTTCCCACTTCCCAGTAAACA
>JAWWLZ010000139.1:70937493-70949249 GCA_035041345.1 Poliocrania exsul
TTCTTTTTCTTTTTCTTTTTCTTTTTCTTTTTCTTTTTCTTTTTCTTTTTCTTTTTCTTTTTTCTTTTTCTTTTTTTTTCCCTTTTTTTGTGTATTTTGTTAATACACCTTTTTCTAATGCCTCTACTCATTACCTACACTGAAGCTAATTATGTAGAGCAGGAGCCTCCTAACCAGGTTTGAGGGACTCAAATTTGGGGATGAAGCTACAACCAGTCACCAGGTGAGGGCTGGTCTGTTCTCCCAGGTAAGAAGGGATAAAACAAGAAGACACGAACTCAAGCTGTGCCACAGGAGGATTAGATTGGATATGAGGGGAAATTTCTTCACAGGCAATACTGTCAAATACTGGAACAGACTGCCCAGGGCAGTGGTGGAGTCACCACCCCTGGAAGTGTTCAAAACACAGGCAGATGTGGCACTTGGGGACATGGTTTAGTGGTGGCCTTGGCAGTGCTGGAAGAGTGGTTGGATTGGATATTCTTGGAGATCTTTTACAACCTAAATAATTCTATGATTCTATAACATGCAATGAAGGGGTGTCATAGAACATTTGCCAAGGAGGTTTCCAGCTGCCCAAGAGAGAGTTACTGCAGCAAAGCAGTTGCTCCCATCTTTTAACTCCCTTTTATTTTCCCATCTTTTTTTCCTTCCTAAATATTTCACTCCATTCCCACACTCAGCTTGTGTTTGTTAGCCAAAACCTTCACCTCCCAGAGGCATTCAGGCATCCCACCTTACAAACCCAAATACTGCTGGCAGGTTCCCAAGGCTGCATTCCAAAAGTCATGCCATGAATGCCAGGAGTCAGCCCTCCAAACCCCATCAGATCTCTCTAACCTACTTTTTGGGGGTCAGGGATGTGGCTGTTGATCTCTTTGGGGTGGATGTCCTTGGGGAAGTGCATTCACAGGCCTGGGAAAGCACGAGGGAAGGAGGGTTGTGTCACTGCACCCTGTCCAGCCTGGCTGTGGCTCCTTCCAACCCTTGTGTTCATGCAGAAGTTTGTAATAATTATCTTTATAACACTGGTTTTTTTAAATGCCATCATGAAAACAATGATCATTAATGACATTACCCAAAGTGTGTTCTCATGCAGCTTCTGCATCCCCATGCAATAGTTTGGAGGCCCTCCAAGAGGACTTCCTCTGGGAGCTGGCTCTGCTGCCAAGCAGCTTCCAGTGCTAGGAAACGTTTCCTGATACCCTGTGAGTTTGTTCCCTCAGGGACACCCTCACCACTTCCTTTCCTGCTGGTGTCCACCCCCTTCACAGGCTTCAGATGGGTCCCCTGGCACCCTCAGCTTGGCCATTTGGTGCCATGTTTAGGCCATGGCAGTTTGGAAAGGGTGCCTCCCAAATTCGTATTTCAGCCCTTAAACCAAAACCTTTTGCTTAGTGCTGATGATGTGATGAAGGTCTTGCTGATGGATTGAATCATGTGCCCAACCACCAAACTCTGTTTTTGAGCTGTGTATTTGTCTCCTCACAGAAACATGAGAGTCCCATTGCTGTATTTTTCCCTCTGATGGAACAGGGAAGGGAGGCAGAGAGATTATCAAAAACATCATGGGTCATGAAAGAAACCTCCTCATGTATTCCCCACATCTCTGTGCTGATGCCTTAAGATTTTTCTATATTTGTAGATTTTAATATAGCTGTATAGTTGCTCAAACTTAAGGAAACAGTTGACAGTTTCTAACCCCCTTTCTCACAGTTTCTGCCACATTCTTAAATTCTGTTTAAAGTTCTTTTCAAGGAAGAGAGTTTGCCAAGGACATCTTGTTTGGGACACACGCACCTGGGAGAGATATTGTAGTCAAAGCAAGGCCCAAAACCCTTGGAGGAGCTCCAAAAGGGCAGACCCAGGGAGGTTCTGGAGGTGGACAATTCTCATGTTGGATGTATCCATTAGATATCAATTAGTGATATAAATTAGTAAGAACCCTATATTGGGTGTGGACTGATGCATTTTGTTGCACGTGGAAGTGCTTTCATTAAAGGACCTGCTTTCTGTTTTATCTTCACTAATATTGTCTGGAAAGTTCTTTTTTCCTGATTTAGGCAACAGTGCCATCTGCACTGAGGCTGAATTTGGTTTTGATAATGACTAGGGGATGAAGTGTGAAAGGTTGGAATTGGGGGATGTCATTTAAGGAGGAAGCTTTGCATGGTCAGAACATGAAAAAGCAGAGCAGTGATTACCTGTCCTGACTGAGGAACTTGAATCCAGATTCTGGGTGGTAATGAGGCACTTCTTTTGCTTTCCATCAGTGACAGATGAGGGGTAGCACAAACATAGAATCATAGAATATCCACAAGGATAATCAGGTCCAGCTCCTGGCCCTGCACAGGACTACCCCAGAAATCCCACCATGTGCCTGAGAGCATTGTCCAAATGCTTTTTGAACTCTGGCAGGCTTGGTGTCTGTCCACAAGTCCCCTCCACAGCATAACACACTCAATTGCCCCAGTACAGGTTGTTCAGTGAGCTCTTCCCCTGCACTGGGATAAACAGGCTCTTATGTTTTGCTAGGTTGTCTGGGATTTTTTTTGTCTTCTTCCTCCATACTGTCAAATAAAAGCAGAAGAACACTAGAAAATTATAAAGGAATACAACAAAATTTAGGCTCAGAACTTTTCACTATGTAGCTTAATTCCTTCAAAAAGATAGAGGAGGGGATAACATCCCTGAGACAATGTTAGTTCCTGAAGAAGAACATATTCTAAGACATAACCAAAGCAAAACAAAAAGTGTGAGAAAGACCTGTTGCCATGGGAACAACGTGTATCAAACTGATGTCAAACATTGTGCAAAATAATCTCACCGAGTTGTAAGATGCAGAGATGAAGGAGGCTGCAAAAAGGGACTGAAAAAGGAGGTTGTCAGTGTTTTACTTACATTATTTTTCATATTCTGCTTGTCTGTGTGGTGTGCAGATATCACACCCACACTCCCACCCACAACACTCAGTTGCCTCTCTGAACTTTCTTACCTCTACTCCAGAAATTCAGGTTGTGATGGGGGAGGAAAGACAAGGAGAAGAAAAGAAAAGAAAATAGCATTCAGATTTGGAAAATAAAAAATAACACTGCATCTTTGTAGTACCAGGTAGACGTTAGTCAATTGGGCCAGATTGTGTTCTCACCTCCGTTCTCTGTTGCACAGTTTTCAGTCATGCAATTCCAGGTTTGTGCCAGTGGATTGAGATTGGAACCACTGGGAAGAGCCTGGTTCCATCCTCTTTGCACCCTCCCTGCAGGTATTCATGGACATTAATGAGACCTCCAGAGCCTTCTCTTCTCCAGGTTGAGCAGTCCCAGCTCCCTCAGCCTTTCCTCAGAGCAGAGATGCTCCATGCCATTAACCATGGTGTGGTGGGTGCACGAGGTTAACCCTCCCCAGGTGCAGGAGTTCAGTGAGGTGACAGAAAAAGAGGCTTGTCTTCATCCTCTCATGGTGCAAAAGGAGAAACACAAGTTGGTGATGCCCTTCTGTGCATGCAGACACAACAGGCCCTGTGAGCTGCTCAGAGGATGGAGCTGAGGCTTGTGAATTACTAACATCAGTATTTTTGCTGTTGCCAGGGGAAGTACCTGGGTCCCCAATGGGATCTTGCAAAACCAAGAAGAGAGATCCTGATTTGCAGCAGAAGAGAAAGAGCACCATCCCTGAGGGCTGGAGTGGATTTGCAAACAGGCAGCAGCTTTAGGAACCAGCAGTTATTTTTCTGTACAAAAACAAGAATGTTTTTTCCCATTTGGCCCACACCAACCTGCAGGTACTTTGCACTTTTTGACCTTCTGTTTCTGTCCTAACCAAGTACAGAGATGCAAGCACATATACCCATCTCTACACAGTCTTTCTAAGTTCCTCTAATATTCCCTTTCCAATTTTCTCAGAGCACTTCCAGGGCTCATTAATGCAAACCTTCAGCTCCAGTGAGCAGCGGCCTCACTATCCCAACAGTGTTATCCTAATCCTGCTGTATCCTCTTGTCTCCCCTTTGCTGTGCTCCCAGACATGTTCCTCCTTGTTCATACATCCCCTCTGCTGCCTTGTTTCCTTTCCATCAGATCTCATCCTGTGGAGCCTGGTAAACTTGACCAACTTAGAATCATACAAACACAGAATCACCGAGCTGAGAAAAGACCTCTGAGATCATCAAGTCCACTTGTCAGCCCAGCATCACCACTACATCCACCACCAAACCATGTCCTCAAGTTGCATATCCATGTGTTTTTTGAAAACTTACAGGGATGGTGACTCCACCACTTCCCTGGGCACTTCCTCAGACTCGTTATGGTTCATCTTGTTCCATCCATGTCCTGACACGGACTATTCCTCTTCCACAAGCTGTGCCAGAATCCATCCCACAGACTGCTCCCTGGCTGGCAAAATATCCCAGTTCACCTCAAACATGATGTACTAAGAGGTCTCTGCAAAGGCCAGGCACTGAAATCGCATCACAAAGCCATGTAAGAAAATATAAATGGGTGGTGTTGTAAATCTATGAAGACAAGGACAAAAAGATTACAGTTGCTGTAAATATGAGTAACCTCTTTATTCCAGGTGACTCTTTAGTTCCTTACATGTCTGCAGGGAACTGTGCTCCTTCCAGGTGTACAACACCTCCTTGATGACCTCAACTAACTACCAATTTGGGAGCATAAACCCGAACTACAACCCTGTATGAAATCAATCAGATTGGTCATTTATTACCAAAGCAGGATGTTGTTCTAAACAAAACTGAATGCCTTTTTTTTAATCCTTTATCCCATGTTTCAGTTGATGAAACTTTGTCAAAGACAACAATGCCACTGGATAAAATAAGTCTATTTCAGATTTCTATTCAGTACACCAATTTTGTGCAATCAAAACTGTTTACAGCAGGCACCTGATTTCAGTGAATTGCCTGTTTTTAAACCAGAAAGTTTGTGAGAAAACATGGGGAAAATTGTGATATTACACATTCTAACTCTGACACTTTCACAAGAAAAACTGATGTTTTCACATATGAAGCAAACTTGCATACAAGTATCTACTTTTAAAGGTTGAAACAAGAATAAACAGAGCCATCTTTCCTTCTTTTTTGCAGCTGGCTTGTGATTTGTGCAGTGAATTTACAGCTTTGAACTCTATGCAGAGTTGCACCAGTAAATCCCTGGCAGACCCAGGCAACATCCACCTCTGCTAGCAATCTGTCTTTGAGTGAAAACAAAACTCACTGTAATATGTGGTATTTCATTCTTCCATCTGGATTTTAGGATTTACTTGGATTGAGGGGTTTTGTTGTTTTCTTCTCTGGAATTCCTAACCCTGGAGTGGCTGCATTTCTGCACCATTCACAGCTTGAAAAATACTTTGGGGTCATTCAAGGCACTCCATGATGGGCTTGTGTGGCAGGGCTGTACAAGCACCTGATCCCAGCTGATGGCTGGGAATTCTGCAAGATCCAGGGGAATGGGAACTTCAGTGGGGTTTTAACCTTCTGGTGAGGTGATTCAACACATAGAAGAACAAGTAGTCCCATTCCCTTCCAGGTGTCTTCTGGGAGACACCAGTTTTATGAGCTGCTAATGAACATTTTCCTGAAGCTGAGCTTTATGCCTTGTTTTTATTATCCACCTGCTGAACTCCACATGAGACAAAAAGAAGACAGAGCCCATTACACCCCCTAAGGGTTCACTATAAAGTTACTGGAGAACAGGGAAGAGCAAAGAATATCAGTGTCCCCTCTTTGTGTGTCTGGTGGAAATTCTGGAGAAGCCAGCCCTGGATATTTCAATGCCTGGAATTACAGAAAGGATGGGTGGAGCTTTCTTGTTTTGTTTGTTTATGAGGGTTTTTTCTCTTTGGAAACAAACTGAAATGATGAGCTATTATTTAGAGCTGGCCCTTTGCCAGGCTGGGAATTCAGGATTCCAAACAGACTGGAGGTTAAAATCAGGGGAGAGTAAATTTTATGCTTTCACTCAAACAAAACCAGTGTTGTTGCCTGGCTTTCTGGCTTCCAAGTTAAAAAAATAGTGTGGGGGATGGATTTTTTTAGTCTGGATTTCTCCACAGTTGCAGTGCAGTCAGTAAGAATATGTTGAAGTGAAGTCTTTCCCTTCTTCCCCTGGCACTGTTCATATGCCACTGCTTTAGAAGGAGTAAAGTCTCAAGGAATGAGATGGGTCTTCATGATGTGGAGTTTTAAAAATGAATTTCCAAGTGATTCCAAAAGGAAACTAGAGGACTTTTAACACTCCAATAAGGTCGTGGGCTATTTTTGGTTATTAAAGCCCCAAGCCAGTTTGGTAAGAACCCATGAATTGGAATAGGTGGATAGAAATAGAAGAAATAGCTGAAATTTAAGCCCTTTAAACATAGTCCTCTTGTTTCATCCAGTGTTTCTCTCCAAGTTTGAACCTGGCAACAGCAGCAGTACTAAAATATGGGCAGCTCTGCTACCCAACAGGGGTGTTCTTGCCCTTCATTCTGGAATTCAAAGAAGTCAGATCACAGGGAAACTCCCTATGTGTCTGACACAGCTCTTGCCACATCTGATACAATGAATTTTCAAGTAGGAATATTGTAAATTAATGGTGTGGATGGAGAAACCCCACTTTGGGATGGGAAGCACTGCAAGCTCTTCCACAGGCATCATCTGTGGTTGTGGTCACTGCATATGGTGTCTGCCTCTTAGGTCTTTATCAATATTTAGGTGTGGATTTACAGCAGAAGATTGAGCTGATTTGAGGCCACTGGCCAGCTGCTTTTCCTGAAGTTCTTCCAGGCATTCCAGCTTGGTTTCCATGCACTCCCTTTGCCTCAGACTCAGGCAGACATTTATTCTCCCTCTTGCTTAACAGGCCTGTGAGATTTGAGGGGCATCATGAATCATGTTCACCTCTGTATCCTACAGAGCTTCACTTCAGCAATCTGATCAAGCCTGAAGAATGGAAGAACTGAATTTGGGGTTGAAACAGAGCCTGAAAAGCACCAAGTGGCCTGACAACACTTCTTGCATCATGAACTCATCCTGAAAGTACAGGATGTTTTCCTAAGTAGATATTGTGGCTCCTCTCTCTAATTCTGCACATTTCACTGATATTCAGATGGGAAAAGTGACCATGGACAGGAAAACTTTTGGTTACAGAACTGAGAGAGGGATGTGAGGATTTTTTGTAAATTATTGAACTCTGATAGTAAAATAAGACAATAAAATCATGCCTGGATTCCCAGAGTGGCATGTAAAATTGGCCCTGCAAGGAGATGACAGGCTGGACAGAGTAATGTTTGGAGTCTTCATTTTGATGAATGTATTCAATTAAACATTATGGATATATAAAAAGATCATCAACTGGACTAAAAATACTCCATGAACAAAGAGCCATAGAACATAATAGGGTTTGGTGTTTCCCTTTATTTACTCCAAGAGAAATTGGAAGCCTTCCATGTGTTTGGATTAGGATTAGTGTCAGTGAAAGTAGAGAACCACAAGTCTTGACTTACCAGTGGTTTCCAGCTGCGGTCCATGGACCTCTCTGCTGGGTGTGGGAAAGATCCTTGCCCATTGTTAGTCAGCTGAAATTTATAACACAGATGCCTCCAACCCCACTAATGCAATTTTACAGCTGTCAAGATGAAGAGGGTTGGAAATCTCAAGGTCCAGATGCTCAGCTGGTGCAGGCTGATAGTGCTCCACGTCTACGTCAGCAGACTTGGCTGTGTCTCCTCAGCTGTATCAGGAAAGATCTCATCATTGGCCTTCTTGTAGTTCTTTGTGCTCAGGGCTGTTCAATACAACATGTTTAATCAAGGAGCCACATCTGCCAGGCAGACAAGAGTCTGCTCCACACCTATGGAGCATCTGAGGTCAACGTTACCTGAGCAATGGTCGATAAAGCAAGGGATCAAGTTGCCAATCCTTATAGTGCCAATGAAGTCTGTAGCTTTGTGCACATTTCAGTGTTCATAGATCCAAATGATTGAAAAAGGTGGCACAAAGCCAGATGCTTTGCCTTTTTTGGTTTTGTTTTTTGGACATATTATCTTTGGGAGAGAGAAGCTGGAGAGTGTTTGAGGATTTCTCCCTTAGGCTGCCCTGAAACACAAACTAAACAAATGAACAACCTTGTTCTGAACCAGCCAGACTCCAGTGCCTCTGGCACATTGCACTGTTGCTTCTGCCACAGGGGCTTCCACAATGAAGAAAGGGATTTTAGTGAAATAATGTTTTGGGAGAACTTTATTTTTCCCAGAAAATTTCTTTCTGGTGAAGAAAATCCCTTCTTGGGGTTATTCTACAGAGCACGTTGGAGGCAGTTACAAAATGCAGGTAATGGATTCTGTGTTGTTTGTGGAAGAAAATTATTCCTCAAAATGGGGATTTGGGGAGGATCATGGTCTGATTCATCTGCTCTGAATCATCAGGTGCAGCCCTTTGATTCCCTTCCACTGGCCAAAGGAAATTGGTTTCATAATTAGGAACTTAGCCTGAAGCGACCCACAGGTATTGGGGTGGCACAAAATAAAAGAGCATCTCCAGCCCTTGTGCACGAGTGGTGTCATCCTCTGAAATGTGAAGCAATACAAAAGAAAAATGCCCAAAGCACAAATGTCTGAGGAGAGACAATGTTTACTGGGTTGTGAATGGACTGAGCAATATTCATCTCACCCACAGGACATTGGGTGAGGACACTGCTACGGGATCAGTTCCTGCACCAACATCCTCCTTGGTTCACGATGGATCAGCCCAGTACCACCTGACATCCAAATTCCATTCCTCACATCCTCTGGAGTTCGTGGGGTCAAGCACTTCCAAAAATTCAGTCACCTTGGGCAAAAGCCTCCCTGGAAGATTTGCTGCACAGGAAGTGCAGGGACAGTCATGCTGGGGAATGGCTTGGGAATAGTGCGGTATCAAATCAAGCACCACACGATTGTGTTTGGGGAAGAGATTGTGGGTAAACCCAAGTCCTCCAATCAGATACACCAGGGACCCACCCAAATTGCCTACTGCCCCCAAGAAGATGTAGAAATGACATAGGATAACCAAAGCTTTGGGACCTAATTGAACCAAAGAGCTTGTCCAGCCCTGGCACAGCTGCCCAGGGCAGTGGTGGAGTCCCCATCCCTGGAGGGATTTCAAAGCCATGTGGATGTGGCACTTGGTTAGTGGTGGCTTTGGCAATGGCAATCTAAATGATTCTCTGATTCTATCAAAAGCTCCATGAAGGCTGCCCCACTCAGAAACCTCCCCTATTCACCAACTCAGAGTTGTCTCACAAAGGAGATGATCCCAGGCACAAATGCTCCATCCCACCTCACAGGCAGCTCTCAGCAGACTCACTGGAGCTCAACTTTTAGGGCAACTTCTCATCTACCATTTGACTGCCATGGGAAATGCTATTTGATGAGAGTGGTGTCTGGCTCATTTCTGCATTACCTGCAGGTGAAGGTGCTTTGTTCTCACAGTGCAAACTGTGACTACTCATCAATTTTGCACCTTGTCACTGTCAGCACACCTTTCATTTGTGTGTCAGACAAAGCACCCACACCATAAAATCTGGATCTGAGCCAGCACTTGGTGCTGGTTCCTCTGAAAGGGAACTGCCAAATTTGTATCCAGACAGAGCAGAAAATGCCATGATGTCAGTAAAACAGCTCCAGACTGCAATTCCTTTTGCATGCAGAGCTTTGGTGCATGCTAAACAAAAGCTATAACTTGTGGGTGGGCAAAGTTGGTTACAGTTGATTCTGGGTTGGTTTTGGCTTAGAAAAGAACATAAAGAAGAGCATAAAGGGAGGCAGGGCAAGCATCTCTGTGGAAAGGCGGGGAAGGGGTTACAGGACCAATCTGTGGGAGCAGGAACAGGAAAGGTCCATGGCTCCCCTTTCTTGCCACAAACCTCCATGTCACCTAACATAGAACCATCACTGTGAGAGGTTTTTCTCTGCTTTAGGGGGATATTAGGAGAAAAAGTGTGAGTGGGCAATTGTCTCTCTTGCAGTTCTGAGAAGGTCTTCACTATCACACACTCAGCCTCCAGCTTCTTACAGTGCTTTTTGTTCTTTCCTGAAGCCATATCAACACTCCCAGAAAATGACCCAAACTGTTTCCACATCTCATCTCACAAGCCCCTAGAGAAATTTCTCAGGGAGGACTGTGCTCTGAAGACCTTGCAGAAGAAATCAGGGAAGTCTGGGCATACAGAAAGTCAGCAGAACAACCATGATGATTTCCAACCTAATTGATGCTCCTTGCCCTATGGAGCTCAACTCATCAAGCTGAGCTTCTCTTGTCAGGGGGGACGACTCATGCCCAGCTGATGGGAACAGTTGCACCAACCAGATACAACAGGAATAATCTTGGTCTTTGATTTTTATTCCAAGTTGGTGTCGGCATATAAATAATGAAATCTGTGGTCAGAGTTAATTATTGCTAATCAAGTGACACTGTGCAATAAGTCTGCCTTGCCAGATCCTTATGTAAGAGCAGGTTTGCATGCTCTGATGTTGGCCAGATGTTTTTTGCCATGCATTAAAGAAAATAAATAGTAAAATACTTCATCTACTCAAAGTGCATGTTTTGTCCACATCTGTTGAAAAGATTAATGAGCCCTCTTGAACTTGCCTTACAGCAACTCGAAGTTGTAACTGACAAACATTTCTTTTTTTTTTTTTCCCAAATATGTCACAAACTTAAAAAAAAATCCAAACTGTTGAGTTTTTAGAAGTGGTAAAACTAACCAGCATGAGAGAGGAAACCTGACTGGAAGTGAAATTTAACCTCAAAAGGGAATTTACAACAATCAAAAGTTGTATTCTAAGGTTTTTAGGGGTAATTTGTAATTTGGTATTTTCAGCACTGTCATTTGAAAGATGCAGGAGTAGGACAGGACTGTAAAACACTCCTCCAGCTGGGAAGACAGTGGGAAAACGTGTGTGTTGCTTTGCTTTTCCAGACACACTGCTCCACCACTCAGCCAGGGCATCAGTCACCTACCCTTGGATTTCAGCACCTCTTTCACTTCAGCCCTTTGCCACTGAACCCTTCCCAGCAAACAAAACAGTTACTGCTGGGCTTGCTGGTGTCCCAGACCTGACCCACCCTCCAAGGGCATTGCCCTGTGCTGTTTAATTGTCCTCAAGTTCCTCTCGGCTGTGCCTCCCAGCAGACCTCAGTCAGATGAGGAAGGAGCAAGAGGGAACCATTGAGGAGGAGCAGCTGTTAGTTATTTAAATTTTCACATGATTTGTCATTTTTGGCCCATGCAATTATTGCCTGTTTAGCAGTGTGGTCTCTGAGTCTTCATTCACTCTCTTGAACTGCTCTAAATGGAAAGAGGGCTCAAGGAGATCATATTAAGGATTAAATTCTCTCATTTTTTTTTCCCTCCCAAATAGTCCAGGGCCAATTAGGTGATCTTCAAGGTCTCTTCCAACCCAAACCTCTGTGAATCTATGACAATAGCCAAGGCAGGGAGCAAGCAGGCACAGCAGTATGGACATCTCCCACTCCTCTGTTTGGACTCAGAGGGAAGCAAAGTCTCCTGGAGTAAAGTCCAAGGCAGTGGAGGAGAATCTGGTGAGAATCAACAATAACTTCAGAAAGACAGACCAGAAGCTGGAGGCAGTTTGTAAATGTGAGGCTAAATTAGGAACTGGCTGTTATTTCATGTCCAAATCAGACAGAATCTGTCTCTCATTTTGCTACATCTGTCTGAGTCTTTTTTTAGGGTTTTTTTCACGCTCTTTAAGAAGGC
>JAWWLZ010000139.1:71019804-71031210 GCA_035041345.1 Poliocrania exsul
GTTGCTCCAAGCCCTGTCCAACCTGGCCTTGGACACTTCCAGGGATGGGGCAGCCACAGCTTCTCTGCCCAACCTGTTTCAGTGTCTCACCTTCCTCAGAGGGAAGAATTTCCTTCTGATTTCTAATCTACCCTCAATGTCACAGCCTGATTTCCTCAACAGCATAAAAAAAAAAAAAGGCAGCTTTAATGATGCTGAGGCATAAATGACTGTTCACAGCTGGCTCAGGGCTCTACTCGTGGCATCCACAAGGTCATTGAAGACCTTGGCATCTGTGTCAGCAAGAGGCAGCAGCTTGCTTTGAGAGGAAGGACCCAGGAAACCCTCTGTGGTGCTTATTTCTTCCCAGCTTTGTTTGCTGTGGGTAATTACTGACACAGCAAAGGATATTAGCTCTGAATGGGAGAGTGCAGGGGGACCCAGTGCTCTCAAATATCAACACTGTAGTTCTCTGTAGTTAATTAAATGTTGACATGGTCCCCAACAAGCAAAACCTTCATTATGCTCGAATTAAACCCCTTGGCACAGATGTTTGAATCGTTGTCAGTCCCCCTAATTGCGATCAAATGCATAGAAATAGAGACACATGTGTTGAACCCGGGGAAAGAACTTACAGCAGGGAATAAAGGTCACTGCCATTCCTAATTAAAGCAGTTCTGGAGCACACCAGCTGATTTTGAAATAGTTCTTGCCCTTCTCGTGTCTGAAGACCCAGGATAATTTTTACAACTCTTCTACATTCAAGACCTACTGCATTTTGGAAGGGAATTTGCAAGGCTGGAAGGGATTGCTCGGAGGATCTGCTGTGATTTACAGACACCTGCAACCCCAAGCGCCTCATTCAAGAATTTCTTCGACTCCCCCATTACTCAAAACCATTTTTTTCCTTAGAGAGACACTCAGCATTAACTCAGGCCTACAAATAATGGAGAGCCCTTGCCTCTAATGATGCTTTTCCCAGTTGGTTTATATCCCTGCTATTACAAATGACTGCTTGCTTTCCAGAGTAAATTTATCTACCTATAACTTCAAGCCATTAAATTTTCCCCCATTCTTGGCCAGATTAAAGATATGTTTGCTGTCAGAAACAGCTTCCCCTCTATGGCACTGCAATGCATGAGCAAGTTGCTTCAACTTCTCCTGGATAATGTCAATAGGTCAAGACCCTTTAATCTCATGGTCTAAGCTGAGTTTTCCAGACTTTTGTGTTATCATATAGAGCTCCTCAGAGCATTTTGTGTCTCCTTGGCTTCTTTTCTGCACTGTGGGCACCAAAAAGGGACATGATTTTCCATATGAGCAACCTCCATTTTTCAGTCTTCCTTGATCTGGTTCATCTGTTCCCATTCCTGCCTTTTTTATGATCTGAGCATGAGTTATTATTATTAATTCTCCATGACATGTTGCTCCTAGGTGGATCATACATGTCTTTTTGCCAACAGCCTTGACAGTCATTCAGTGAGGGGAGTGACTGTAAGAGCAAGTCACCAACTTGTTCATGGAAGGAAAATTATTCCTCCAAGGAACCATTTCACCAAAATATTCCCACATGCTGCTGTTCAGGGTGAGCACAAATACTGACCCAGAGCTGACATTATTGACAATGTATGCAGCACTGAGATTGATACTGGAAACACTTATGTTCAGAAGGTAATTTCATGTTTAATGCCCATGACTTTAATGAGAGTTCAGTTTGTAACTGCCTTTAAAATCTGTGCCATGACCTTTATGTCAGGGATCATCACATGGTACAAGACATCTGTCTTCAGTTACAAGCAAGTTGATGGTATTGAAGAACCTGTCACTGGTGTTGCCTGAGACAGATGGTTTGAATTGCCAGGGAAATGGCTCTTTTTGGTGTTTTCAATATCCAGAGGCAATTTGTAGGGGCTCTGCATTGAGGGCAAGCTCAGTCTTGCCTCACAGCAAGTGTGGAGTCTCCTTAGCCAGCCATAAATTCACTGTACAAGGACAAGACTGAACAACTCTGCTTGAAGACCTGCTGGCCAAGACATCCTGGGGACCTCCCATGAGCCCCCCATTGGACCCCCAGGCTCCCCCCCTTTAGACAGCACAGCTGGTGGAAGTGCACAGGCAAACCAAGTTATACAGGGCATGTTCTTTAGACCCCTTGACATGAGAAGCCATCAAAGTGCCCTAAGAGGGAGGTGGCAAGTCAGCAACTAGTTGGTAGTGATGGAAGAAGAGAGGATAATAATTTCTTGGGGTGATTCCTTTCTTGGTAGGGGCTGTTCACAAAAGCAGCACTTTCCCAAGGAGAGGTGCAAAGTCCTCTTAAGGTCCCTTTCCTTGAATAAGAAGTAAATATGCAAAATCAGCATATCCAATAGCTAATTAAGAGTCAAGGCCATATCAAGGCAGGGAGTGCACCCCAGATCCCACGTCTATTACTTCCAAGCACTGAAGAGCACAGGAGGCAAAGAGACTTGTTTATCTAATGAAAAGGCAAAAGGCAGCCAGATATCTCCTGGGAGGTGCTCAAATGGCCATGAAAATTGAATGCAAATCTTCATCTTTTCCCTTCAGGATCAGAGATTAAAAAAGAACTAGAGATAGGGCTGAGATGGAACAGAAAAGATGTCAGTGGAGAATGAGCCTCATCACCATAATGAGGCACTTTGAGACACTCATCTCTCCTCAGCAGAGATCCTGTTGCCCTGTGCAGCCATTTAAACCAGGCAATGCAGCATGTTTTTTGCATTCTCTCCCCTGAAGTGCCTCCTTAAAACTCCATCTGGCTGTAAATCTTAAACAAAACCACCTTGATAGGATGGTTGGTCTGCTTCTACCTTTCTTGGCCCTTCCCAGCACTGTCTTTGTGCTTGTCCCAGGCTCAGCTCTCTGGATGAGACCACCAGGCAGCCAGTTTTTGCCTCTTGTGTTGTTTTACCTTCTATGCAGCCATGACATCCAGGTGGATTGCTCAGGTAACAAAAAATATTGATAGTCCAGGTTTTCTGGGATTGTCTCCCTTCCCACTGTCTGGTCCTGACACCATTGCACGTGATTAAGTGGTGTCCCCATCATCAGTCACAGAATCATTCAGGTTGGAAAAGACCTCCAAGATCATTGAATCCAACCTTCAACCAAAAGATCAGAGTAATGGGGAGTAGTAGGGGTCCTGCACAGGCAACCAGTGAAGCATTAAACAGGAGATTTTATCCCTTCAAGTTAAGGGCTTCAGGAACTGTTGGGAGTGATGAGGATGTCGTTATCTCACCATTCCTGTTATATTTTTGGAGCCCTGTTTCACTGGCCCATTGTTTTCTGAGAGGGGGGAAAATGTCTCTTTTTGAAGTGTAATGTTTTTAGAGCTTCATATCAGCTGAAAAAAGGCTGGGGTGAGACAAACCAACTCTTTGCTATCTCCCCTGAATATTTCCAGGTTGGGGGAGAAGACGGAAATATGATTTTTTTTTTTTAAATTTCCTTCGTAATGCAGGAAAAAATAAAAAGAAAGAGAAGGCAAGGGATGAGAAACTGGATTTTTCCATGTAAGCTAAAGCCAAAAGGGCTGTGCCTTGGAGCTGAGTGCGGAAACAGGGCAGGCGTTGGAGGATTTTCCCCTCCGAGCCTGAAAAGAAATCAGCAGTTGGCTGGTTGGTCTTTAGTGGCCCCTCCTGAGCCTGCAAATCCGGTCACAATTTTTCATCAGAGATGAAAATATCCACCTCCCCCCCATCTTTTCTTCCCCACCCTTTCCTCTGTGACGCCACAGCGCCCGTGCCCGGCGGTGTCAGGATCCCTGAGAGCCAGCGAGGCTGGCAGGGGGGCACAGCTGCAGTGCCAGGCTCTGGGGCCAGTGACGTGCTGTCTGCCCAGTTCTGAGATAAACAGAAAGTTTTTGGGACTGGCACAGTGGAAATGCACTGAGGAAGCTCCCACGCTTCCCCTTGATAGTGTGCTTTCCAAAGGTTGACATCCCACCATGGGCAAGTCCTCCAGGCTGGGGGCCACCAGCATTCCCAGCAGTTGGCCACCACACCAAACCTTCCACTGTGGCATCTCTCCAGCTCAGTGGTGTCACCTGTGTTGGGTCCTGGTACTGCTCGCCCTCCCGAGGTGAATTCTGCTCACCCCAAGCTGTAAATTGAAGTCTGGGCTCGCACTCTGGGTGAGGATTTTTTCCTGAGTTGGGTTGGGCCCAATGAAAAATTGCCTTTTTCCTTTGTGCAGCTCAGATCTGGCCTCGCTGTACATAAAATGCCATGTGTTCCCAGCAGGATTCAGCCCTTCCAAGGCCTACCCTGCAGCCAGATCTGATCTACATATTTACGAGCTTGTAAACAGGACGGGGCGGGTGAGTTCACATTCTTAGAAAACCAAGTGCGGAGAAAAGAACTTCAGAGTTGGAAAAACAAAGAGTAGTCTTGGGTCCGACCCAGCAATCACAGAGGTTTTTCCAAGACTTGGATGGCTCGCTTGAGAATCATTCCCCTCCATTCCTTTTCTCCAGGATTTCCCAAGTTCACTCTTTCATTTGGGCAAAAAGACACATTCCCAGTGTTCCTGAGCAGAGTCAAAGAGAGGCAGCTTGATAGAAAAGAGACATTTCATCTTGGAGGTGAGTGGAGGCTTCTGTTTGCAGTAGCCACTGAGGAAGAGCAGTTCCTTGCAAAGAAGAGGTTTTAGGAAGCTGTTGGAGATGTTGCACAGCAGAAGGCAGTTGGAGGACTCACCATAAAATTCAAATGCAAGAAATAGTCTAGAACAGTAGTTCCCAAACTGTGGTGTCCAGATCTTGATAGTCCACGAAGGTTTGGCAAATTCTTCATGGAAAACCAGTGTAAGGGAGCCAGGCAGCAAAAAATTATGAGGATTAACAGTTTTTCATGGAATCATAGCATGCTTTGAGTTGGAAGGCACCTTCAAGGCCATCTTGTTCCAACCCCCTGCCATGGGCAGGGACACCTCCCACCAGCCCAGGGTGCTCCAAGCCCTGTCCAACCTGGCCTTGGACACTTCCAGGGATGGGGCAGCCACAGCTTCTCTGGGCAACTGACTCCATAGCATCACCACCTTCTGAATAAAGAATTTCTTACTAATAATCATCTAAATATCTCCTCTTTTCCATCAAAATTCTTTCCCCTTGTTCTATCACTATCTGCCTGTGTGAAATGAATGCTTACAGATTTTTGCCCAGGAGACATTCTACCTGTGGTTTACTCCCACTGAGTTGGTGCAATTCAGCTCATCCATAAATTCTTTCCTTCCCTGAGGGCTGACCACCCTGGCTGTGTTACCCTGAGATGTGCTCCAGGTGCCACCGTGCTTAGAAGAGATTCCCAGGCTCAGAGCAGCACGACCGTCACGCTCAGGATGCTCCGCTTTGGGGAATGGAAAGCCACGGGAATGCTCCTCTCTGAACAGCACAACAAGCTTAGCATTGCCCTGGAGGCAACCCAGCAACCCCACAAGGCCGTTGTGTCCATTCAGATCCTCAGCCAGATGGAAATTTTCTCTCTGAAGGCTGCCCCGAGTGTGTTTCCTCAGTGGAGCCATCCAGGCAAGAGTCTCGCTGCGTTCTCTGTAACATCAGCACACAAATTCCAGTCTCCTTCCTGCTCAGACAGCAAGACAAGAGTTCTTGATGTGTGAATTGGTTACCCTGACTTTTTCCTTCCCTCAGGAGACTCTTTTTTTTTCTTCATTTGCATCTGGTAAATAAGGACCTTCCTGATATCTCCCTTTGGATTTGTCAGACTGGTCAATCCTTGTTGGTTTTTTCTTTTTATTTATTCTAATTTTATTTATGTCCTTTCGCTGAGTCTCATGATTCTAAGATTTGTTTAAAAATCCCCTTTGGGGCTGCAGACAGGCTATTATTTGTGAATCATTAAGGAACAGGCAGCTGGATACACATATATCTTTCCCAAGCATAAAAAACACTGCAAAAAAGTATTACCTTTAAGGGAGTCTGCTAAAACTAGATGTAAAAAATCCTACATCTTTATCTTCTCTTTAATTTTGTGACTAATTTCAAAGTCCATCTTCCTACTGACCCTGCTCTGTTCATCACTGTGTCCTAAATCTGCTGCCCAGCCCTCCTTGGAGGATGAACCAAGCAGCTAAAAAGGCTATTCCAGGGCAGGGGTGCTGTGTGGGAGCCCATCAGGGTGGATCTGCAGTCTGAAGCAGATGCTTTGCATTGCATGCCCTGTGATGTGGCACGAGGGCATATGGAGGTTGTTAAGGGTGCAGAGCCTGCTGGGACAATGTCAGGGGGCTGCACAGGCAAGTTCTGGTGTTCTTTTGAGGATTGTCTCTGGAGTGAACTGTTCCCTGGACCAAAATCATCTGGAGGGATCTGGCTGGACCATGCTAAGCAAATGAGCATAACCCAAGATTCAAAATTACTTGTGAGGTTTCTGTTAGGTAACAATGTGGATGTATCTGTGTGGCTCACCACTGTCACCCTTCACTGGTGAAATTCTTCCAGTGATGAAAGTCCTGTCCTGCACAGGAGAGAAACTGATGCATGGGAAGCTCTGGCAGCTTCTCAGGGAGGATCAGACCACCAGATGCTCATGACTTTAGGGGTGAAATCCATCAGGTATTCAGGATTCCCGTGATGGGGTTGATCATGGTCCAGGATCACCTGAAACCTGGTGTGATCCATCTTCCCAGGCTTACACTTAGGATGAGGTGGATCATTCCCTTCTTGCCATAAAATCTGCCATCTAAGCCATTGGCTGTAAGAGGAGCACAAAGACCTGCTCAGATACCTAAATTAGGGGGTTCACCATAAAAGACCTACAATTCTCAGGAAATTGGATGCCTCAGAAACATCCTCATGGCAATGACTCCCACCAGTGCTCCAGATTCCTGGGATTGCTCTGAGAAAAACTCCAGTGGGAGCTTTGAGGGGAGCGAAGGGCAATTTCAGTCCAAGCCTTACTGATGTGCTGCAGCTTAGGGGAAAGCTTTGGAGACATCACTAGGACTGTACTCCTGGAGGTCAAGTTTGGGGGCCATGAATTGGACCCATAATTGATCAGGACAGGGCTCTGCTGCATTATCCTTCTCTTGCAGACAGGCAAAACACACTCAGAGCTCAACAGTGAGATCCTGCTTGAGAGTGCAGGTGTTTTGCAGAGCCCTTGACACCCCCCAGGCTGATCTCTCCTGGCTTTGCAAAGATTAAACCAAGCTTCCTTAATCCACACCACAGGCTTATATCCCACCCCCTGGGAACCCCACACACCAGGCAAGCACACCCCACCATGGGCATGGGCATGGCCAGGGGCTCTCCAGCCATGGCCTGGGACAACACAACACTGCCTGGAGGGTTAGCACTGAGCAGGGCAGTGATGGCTTCTCCCTGCTTTTCTTCTGGGCCAGGTCAGGGTGCAGAGCTGGAGCAGGCAGACAATGCCTATGCACAGACAGACACTCGGGCAGCTCATCGGGGCTTTCATTGCAAAGCTGCTGCTTATCTGTGACATTGTTTCTGGGGTCAGCTGGAAGGCTCACAGGCCTGAGGAATTCCACTCCATATCCCAACGCCATCGTCCTCCAGGGAAAATGCTGTGGACACACTGTCCTCCTCCCTATGCCAAGCAGCTCTTGGATCCATCCTGGGAGGGCAGGGAACTCCCTCAGCACTCCAGGACACACCACCAGCTGCAAGGAGGTGTTAACCCTCTGAGGACATGGATACACCTACAAATGCCCAGTGGAGGTGTTCAATAGAGGGTGGAGGAGAGACTGGTTGGAATCTGAGGATGCCAGTCACACACACAGGCAGAAATCCTTGCTGATGTCCATCCCATTCTCCCATAGCTTGGCAGCCACATCAGAGGGATTATCTGTCATGGGGGCCTGGGAAGGAGCTGGCAAGGAGGAATGCAGGCTGGGTAATGAGCAGAAAGGGGAAGTTCATGATTACTTTGGACCAGATTTAATTAATTTACTTTGTGAGAATCAGAAAAGACAAAAAAGAAGGGAGAAGCTGAGGGTCAGTTTAGATTAGATATAAGGAAGAAGTTTATTATGAGGGTGGTAAAACACTGGCAAAGGTTTCCCAGGAAGGTGGTAGATGCCCCACCCCTGCAAGTGTCCAAGGGCAGGTTGGATGGGGCTTGGAGCAATCTGGGATAGTGGAAGGTGTCCCTGCCCATGGCAGGGGGTGGCACTGGATGATCTTTAAGGTTCCTTCCAACCCAAACCATTCTATGATTCTGTTATTTTATGATTCTTTCTTTGGCCAGGAGAGCCCACAGTGAGCTTGAGCAGCTGTAGTACCTCCTGTGTCAGGGCTTTTCCCATACCAGCTGCAATTCTCCTGTCTTGGTGCTCTTACACATCCCAAGGGAGTCCTTAATCCCTTTCTGAACCTCTGGGGCCACATTCAGGAGAAGCTTGACTGATGAGACTCCTGTCCTCACCACAGTCCTAAACCTATAAATGAATTGCTAGAACTGCCTAACTCAAGAACAGAGTGGTTTTCAACTTGGCACTTTTTTTTTTTTCATTTTCCATGAGTTTTTTTCATTTTCCAATCAATTTGTAGCATCCACAGCTGAGCGGCATGGTGTGAGAAGGACCATCTCCTGTAAGGTCCAGCTCTCCACAAGCTATTTCCTTCCAAGCCCATCCCTGGTACAAAGCCCACACCAAGCAATGACAGCACTCTTGTTAGAGTGAACAGTCTTGCTGGTCCTCACCTTTCCAAGTTCATGGTGGGACAGCACTGGGGCATGACTTTGTCACTGTGTTTTTCCCACCTGCTCTCACGTCTGCAGTGTTTCCGTGCCATGGACTGCTCTGGGCATGCTGTAAAGCAGGGACCTTCTAAAACTAAGATGCCCTTTGCCAACTGCAGCAGAAAGCAAGCCTGCTCATAGATTCTGGCTGTGTATTGGGAGCCAGGGCCAGAATTTACATTGGACTGGCTCCATTTTCATTTGTGCATTTGTCTTTTTTCTTGTTTTGCTTTATTTTTTGAGCGCTGAGCGCTGGGACCAGCAATGCTCCAAACAATCCAGTGATATCACCTTTGAGTGAGTCATGGGGAGGGCAGGGTGGAGAAGTGCAGGCAAGGAAAGATCCTGAGATTGTGCTAGCTCAAACAACCTAAAATAAGTGGGGTATGTGTTTGGATATCCACTGGCCACCCATTACACAATATCACAGCATTGGAGAGCATGCCCATGGCTCCAGACATCAGTACCTGGCAGCTTTTTTCCCAAATATGAGCAGGGTGACCAGGAAATAACTAGAAATAAAAGGTATGATCACATACTTTATTGACTCAACTTTGGCACCACCAAAAAAAATTTAAGTTCACGTTTACTCTGAGACTTCAGTCGCTTTGCAGGGGGCAAACAGGTTTTCCCTGAGATCACCTGCAGCTTTCTTAATTTCTTCATGGTCCTCATGGTAATTATTTAGGGTTGCAACAGGACATGCCAACCTTCTCAGAACCATCTATGGACTTCCCAAACCCCCAACATTTTTATTAGAAGTTTTTATTTATTAGAAGAAGATAAAGTCCTCAGCAGGATCTCCACAAGCCAACAAGGAGCCTTCTCAATAAGGCAATGGAAAATAAAAAGGATGATGCTCTGCATCCCACCCTACCTGGGAGCATCTTGCACTGAGGTACAACCAGGATCCTCCATCCACCAGGAGAGGGAGGATCACTGGGCAGGCAGCCAGGGTGGAGAAAGGGCCCCTCAGAGCTCTGTCCCTGCTCCTCAGGCTGTTTCACATGGGAATTTGGCTAGGTTGGCTGGAGATTTCCCTGCTGGGAACACTACCCCTGAAAGCAGCAGTCCTGTTCAAGGACAAGCCAGGTCTCCATTGTCCTCTCCATGTGAGAGCTCTGGGATCCCAGATGCTCCAGGAAGGCAAGGGATTGCTGGATCCCAGCACAAATACTGGGGGCAGTGTCAGTGCCCACCACACCAACAGCACCTCAGGTGGATGTCCCCAAGGTGGGTGTCACTGCCTCCTCCTTTGGAAATGAGGCCAAACTTTGCTGGGAAGTGTGGAGCTGGATGCCCAGGAGAGGTGCCCCAAGGGCTGATTTTGAGTGAGTATTAAGAGCACCTCATTGAAACAAGACCAGGTCCTGTAAGAACTGTTCTTCCTTTTCTCTGATATTGCCCTCTTCTGGCTTTGATGCTTTTTGGGGCCAGATCATCAAAAGTGCCCTTACAGTGAGATAACATGATAAAATGCTGGTGCATCACTCTATGGTGCTATTCCTGACCTTTTACTCCTGTTTTCTATTTCTGGACCTGGGACACATCCTTCTGTGTTTCCTGAGCTCTTGAAGTGTCCATCACTCCGTTCTGTGTTCCACACATTCTAACATTTATAGTAACTGTTCCGTGCCCAGCCCCAAACCCCTCCCTCCCTCAAAGTGTTGTTGCATATTCGTGTATATGAAAGCAAGAGCTGATTTCTTCCATTCTTTACTCATTCTCTACAGAAGACCTCACAGCTCCCCCTCACAGCCTCCCAGTGCCCATCAGCAGAGTCTGATGCTCCAGCATGTACAAAATCAGCAGCCAAGGAGCTGTTGTGGGGACTCCCTGCCTCGTTCTGTTCATCCCAGTGCAATGCAATGAGGAAACTGTGGATGCACTCAGGACACGTCCCTTGCAAGGGGCACGCTGATTTGCATGGCAATGAGGATGCTAATGAGCCCCTTGTCTGCAGATGTACACGAGGTTCCAGCGGGTGAAAAGCAGGCAAAGTTGAAATTCAGAGAATTCAGAACTTCTTTTCCTGTGCAATTTGCATTTTGTATCTGAGTGCAAAAGACAAAGCACATAGTACAGTGACTGCATTGTGCAATGAACCACTGAACTCTGGATATAAGTTATTATTTTAACAACCATCAGGCTGTTTAAGCAAGCACCAACCTCTTAAGCAGCCTGGCTCAAGCACTAATTACTAGTCGAATTTTAAAAGAGACCCTTCTTTTATTTGCTTTGTTACCAAAGCTTTTTGTTTTCTTTTCCTCTCTCTTGAAGCTAAAAAAAGTGCTGCACAAAGCTGCAGCTCCTCTGAGAACCCAGTGTGCTGCTAACAGGGTTCCCAACAACGCTGTGGAAGACCTCCTGGGAATCAGCCCCTTTCTCCAGTGGGGAAACTGAGGCATGAAACCCCTCCATGACAAGGGAATGAGCAGGATTACATGTTTAATGAAGTCCTTCACCTGCCTTGGTCTGAAACACACTGAGATATGGCAGGATCAAGCTGGGACAATGCAATGACAAAGGGCTGAGAGCCAGGGACTGCCTTGCAGAGAGCTCAGGACTCTGGGTAAATGCTGATCCTGAGGCAGAATCAAGGAATCAGAGAATTATAGAATAGTGTGGGTTGGAAGGGACCTTAAAGATCACCCAGTCCCACCCCCTGCCATGGGCAGGG
>JAWWLZ010000139.1:71097236-71108328 GCA_035041345.1 Poliocrania exsul
ATGGGATGGGATGGGATGGGGTGGGATGGGGTGGGATGGGGTGGGATGGGGTGGGATGGGGTGGGATGGGGTGGGATGGGATGTGATGGGATGGGATGGGATGGGATGGGATGGGATGGGATGGGATGGGATGGGATGGGATGGGAGCAGGCAACCTGGAACTACTTTTCAAAGGTCCTTTTGGCAGCCTCTGGAACACACCTTGGCCAGTGGGTTGGCTTCTTGATTTACAGCATGGGATAAATTTAAGAAGTAGATTTTTTCTACCACCAGATGCTCCCATTAGAGGAGGTCATCAAGCTCAAGTGATTCCCAGAGAAAGAGGCTGGGAATGAAGTCTGGGCTATGGAGCTTCTCCTGTCTGTGCAGGCAGCAAGATCAGAACACTCCCAGCAGGGACAAAAAGCACAGCTTGGGCATGTTCCTCAGACAAGAGGAGCAAATCCAGTAAACCCACAGCTCTGCAAATCCCCTGCAGACAGAACAAGCCTGTGCTGTAGCTGGAGCATCAGCACCCCCTTGATTTTGGAAGGCTGTAGGCAGGTGAAAGGTCCCACCTACCCAGAAGGCATCCCACAACCTTCACCTACTCCATCACAGGGGCAGCTTTCACTGCCAGAACACTCCTCTTCTGCATCAGGAGGAGCTGGAGAGAACAGGGACACCAGAGTTGCATCCAACCTGCTGCAGTGAATGGCATATTCCCATCTTAACCCTGGGCACAGCAATGGTGATCTAGCCAAAAATTCTAATGCCAGTGGTTTCCAAATCCTACTGACCACCAGGGATCCACCCATACAGTCAGCTGGCCAGAACCTAAACAGCCAAGCAAGATGCAGTTTGGCTCTGTCAGGCTCTGCCAGGACAAAGGGTGAATAGCTCAGGAACACAGGGCAACCAGGACAAGCAACAACCAGTCCCAAACTGCCCTGCCTTTCCCCATGTCTTTGCAAGCTTCCCAGGCTCTGGTTGATCTCCTGGTGGGAATCTTCCCCTGTTTTCAGCTCCTCAGTCACACTGAGCATTGAGAGGTATCTGCCACTGCTGAGCTCCTGATGAAAGCAAAGCTTGGTGTTTCAGGACTGTAAAAGGAAGGGGAGACAGACAGTAAACTACAGGAATTAAAAAGGGGTTATAGAATTAAAAGGGGTTATAAAATTAAAAAGGGGTTATAAACAATGCTGCAAAAAGTTTCCTGCAGAACTCCAGCTGCCAAGAAGAGCTGTACCCCATCCTGCCTGCATAATGTGAGATCTTATCTTCTCCACCCTCCTTCTCTCTCCAATTGTTTGGGAAACTTAATTGATAAAACCAGCCTTAATTAAATAGGAAACATGCCTGTGTTTGCACAACTCACAACACAATCATGTCTCAGTCAAATAAACACTGGTGTCCAAATTACACTTGGGAATTCGCTGTGGTTTGGGGTTTTAAATTCATGGCAGCAAGTTTGGGAGAAAACTTTCATCAGGAATCTTTTCTTCTCCTCCCGTCTTCTGTACCAGGAGGGTGAGACAGGGAACGAATCCACAGGCAGAGAGGCTCAGCACTGGTTCCAGCTCACTGTGTACATGAGGATCATTTCAGGACACACCAGATGAGACATGCTAGCCCAAAAGCAATTATTTTTTCTCACCACTTCTCAAAACCCAGACCAACCAAACTGCCCTGAAATAGCAGCACAGCTCTCGAAATAGCACCATTTCTCCTCTTTTTGAAAGCAACACCCACACTCAATCTTTGATTTTGAGCCATCCCCGAGCAGTTACCACTCCTCACCATTCAAGCCACAGGGAAAATCATTAAATCCAACAGAAACACTATGGGAAGAGAACCAAAATTAGAAAAGCCAAACACCACATGGATTTACTCCCACAATAACTGGATCGACTTCAGCATGGAACAGACTAGACGTGACTCCAGGAAAAATACATCTCTCCAGGTGCAGCTGCATCGAGGGCCCTTCTCCTGGGCTGTGGTTAAAGGCAAGCCACATGTTCCAGCTTTAAGAAGGCAGCACACACATAGCCAGGGCTGGCCTCAGCATGCTGGGATGCACAGCCTTCTCCATCCTGCTGTCTGCACAAACACGTTCACGTAGCAGCCCAGGGCAGGGGAATTCGGGTTGGGAAGCAAGTCCTTGGATCCTGAGGAAGGCTGGTTAGGGCTGGCAGACTGGCTGGCTGAGGTTTGTACCCACCAGAAGCTTCCCTTAATGAAGACAAGCATTTTCCCCACAGGTTTGCATGCAACAACAAGAAATATTTTAATACAAAAGCACTGACCTTCTTCTCACTACACACTGTCTGCATTCAGGTCACCTGGAGATATCCAAAGGAAGTCAGAACTGCTATGGAAAACCTCTTACACAGGAATATATCCCTGCTGTAAAGCAACAGCAGCAATTCACCCTGCTGGGTGATTTTCCTCCTGAGTGTGAAATGGAGCAGAGAGCACAAACAGCTCGTGAATCGTGGAATCACAGAACAGTTTGGGCTGCAAGGGACCTTTAAAGGTCAAACGAAATCAAAGACAAGAAACAGAAGGGTGGGCAAGGAAAGAGATGAAAACACAACAGTGACACCTTGGGCTTTGTTCCCACCTTGTCGCAAACTTCAAAACGAAGCCCAAGGATGAAATTTTGTCTGGAGATTCCAACAGAAAAACCTCCTGCAGTCAACTTCTTGTGCTTTGAGGTTACCAAGTGCCTTGCAGGCAAGTGCAGCCTGGAGTGCCATGGGATGCACTCCAGTGATGGATTATCACTGCTGCAAGGTGCCTTTCATTTCTCCCGACACACCTGAACTCAAAGCATTTCTTCTCTGTGACAACCACGACATTTTAAGGAAACAAAGGGAAGTTTACTTTGTATTGATCCTCTTCATGAAACTGTACCTCAAACAGCTGCACAGAATTGAGATAAAACGCTCAGAAAGAGAAAAATTAAAGAGCTCAGGCTGAGGAGAAAAAAAAAAACAGACACATTTTAGATCTAAGAAATTTTTCACAGAGCAGGAAGATTTGTCATATGGTAAACAGCAGAAATCAGAACTGGGACACTTGGGATTTATCTCTCCTTTCACAGCCTTCCCATGTGACTGGGGCAATAGAATGACAATCCTACCTGTAACTTGCTAAAAATCTAGCACAATTTCAACATGTTTAGGTGTGAGTTCATTTTATTCAGCACACCACACTTGATCCTTTCAGTGCCTCAGCTTCACTGAATGGAAAACAGCACAAGAGCACCTGGCTGTGCCAGGAAAGCATTTCCATTAATGCCCCCAAATGAAAAGGAATCACTGTAAGGTATTGGATCCCCACCAGGACTGAGCCATGTGCAAGTCAGGTGAGATAAGCCAGTAAATTTCAAATCACTGCTTGCATCCATCCCATAACTGCATCCCTACAGATAGGCTGGTATGTTGGCAGGGAAAATTTGTCATTTCTAAATTTAGCAGACACTTCAATCATTGTGTGATGCTTCAAAAGCGATGGAGATGTAAAGTGGAGCTTGTAGGACGATCATTTAAACTGAAATGAGAGCTCAGCTCACTGAGCAAAGGCTTTTCTTAATTCCCTTCCTGTTTGGACAATTTGATCCACTTCTTTTTTCTCCACTACAACCACAAAGGTCTGTCCTGCAGTGAATGGATAGGCTTTTTTTCTGGGATAACTTCCAGGTTAAAGAGAAAGGATTTACACTTGAATGAAACATAGGCACTGTATTTGGAGAATTTGTTTTGAAAACTTGGGAAGGAAGCAAAGCCTCCTTCATTTAAAAAGGGACTCAATTAACATTCTCCAACAAGTCTTCCTATCGAAAGGACAGTACTTGCTGGGGGCCATGTGATCTGAAACTTGCCCTCCTCGCTCACAATGTCCCTTTCTGAAATACAGGGCACTGCTTTGGAGAAACACGAGGATCTTTGCACAGCTTTCCAAAGGACTGCCTGTGTCTTGGTTTGACAGCCTGTCACCGGCAAGGCCTCGACTCCAGGCATCAGATGTTCTATGACTTAAGCTCAGGACACTTAAAATAGTGCTTAAAGACCCTAATAAAGACCTAGAGTGACACGATCCTGCTGTGGATCCCTCTCCAAGGACAACTCAGCCACGCTCAGCCACAACAGGAGGATGAATCCTCGGTGTCAATTGTCACCTCCTTGTTTTCCTGAAAACAAAGAGTTTCAAAACCTGTAAAGAAGAGAGTAATGACCAGCCAAGCAGGTGTTCTGATTTTGGTTCCCACATTTCTGGGTGTGGGTTTGATCTGCACCAAGCAGCAGCCAGACAGGACCACCCTAAGGGTTATCTTGGGTTTGATCCTGCAAGAGCTGGGCATGCCTAAATAATGCCCACGCAGGAGGAGGAAAACAACCTATACCATACTTTTTTCCAGCTAATGTGAAAGGGGGAAGAAAGGCTACTGGCATTTAATATGCACTTTTATTTCTGAATTCCCTTATCAACTGCACATGACAGGGCATTCTTCACCCTTTAATAAGTACAGGTTGAAGTCAAGCCTGACTGGAAGTTGATGACGGATTGAGAACGGGAGCCCTTGCCAATACACAGCAGATTGAGATGGGAGATAAAGGCATTATTAGTGATTATTGCAACAGCAAACATGCAACCATCACCTCATCCCACACTCTGGGGACCATCTGTAGCACACCACTCTTCTTCAGTTCTTCTGATGTCTCCAATTGCAGAATGACCCAGGGATGTGCAACAGAAGGGAACAGTCACCTGCAGCTGCCCCATCAGTGCCTCAGTGGGACTGTGCAGGGAAAACAAGGACAAGGCTCTCCCAGTAATTTACGTGTTAAGATGTGAGCTACGCTTTGGAAAAAATATCATTTCCCCTGCTGACCATGCTTTTAGTTCAGACACTGAATCTGGTGTGGAAAGCTGTGAAAACTCTCCTGCATTCTATGGCTGTTCTTTAGAACATCCCAAATAAATTGGTGGTTTGGGAGTTTGTCTAAAATCAAATCGGAACAAACACCCTGATTTTTTTTCCCACCATGCACAATAGAAGCAATTGAGGAGGTTTGTTATTAGGTAAGATTTTCCAGGGGAAAGTCAACACGTTTTAAATTCACAATGCAGTGGAATAGTTTCCTCACAGAGACAAGTGCCTCCCTCTTAACCCTTGCTGGTCACAAACACAGATGTCAGGACAGAAAGCAGCAAAGAATTCTCTAAATGTCTCCTAGAAATGAACCACAAGGTACTTTGCACAGCTGGTAAATGAGCTGCTCGGTGATAAACACATTTAACACAGTTTACATTTGCTTAAGACACTTAAAGATTAAGAGGTTTGCTCCTGTCTTTTCTGCCAACTACAGGCAATGCTGGACAGCATAACAAGGTGAAGATACTTCTCAGATGAGGTTAAGCAAGAAACAAACGAAAAGCTGTGGCAGCTCACCCAAAATACAGAGTCAAAAGTTGGGCTCAGCTTGAGCTTTGTTGAAAACTCTCCACTCATCTCAAGGGCATCCACAAAACATTTGGGCATGATGCAGTTTACAGTCACTCTCCCACTGCCTTGAGCTAAAGATCCCCTTGGCAGATGGATCTTTTGCACCTGGAAACATCCCTTGTAGAACCTTCTTTTGAGAATATAACAGGTGGTGACAACTCATGAAATGTGCTCATATCCCCAAGTCTTTAAATAAAAACACACATCTTTGTCTGGCTTTGGTTTTGTTATGCTTTTGACAAGAGTCAATCCACTCCAGATGTTTAAAACTGGGTAACTGCAGTAACTGCATCTTCTCAGGGAAGAAAGGGAAGAGTATTTAATAATAAAATAGCTTCTCCCCTTCATGTATAGAACTGGTCAAGCCAAACCCTGTGCCAGCTTTCTGATCCTGTCCCCTGTGCATCTGCATGTTCTGAACAAGCCTTAGGACCAGGAACTTGCTGCAAAGTCCTGCTGTCTGCACACACAGAAAGAGAGAAGCACATTTTCTGTTATAACACATTGGATTTAACTTCAGGGGCAAAGTTATCCTGCATGTTTTATCAGAAGACCCCCTCCAAAAAGGATTTAACCACTAGCAAAACTGTGCTTTTAAAAGTGAAGCTGCCTGGCCAACATGGGCAAAGTCTGAAACTGCTGTAACTCTTTGCTCTGGGACTCAAATGTTACTGTAAATTTGAGTCTCTGCCTCAGAAAGTTGCTGGAACTGAAGTGATGGGGACACAGCTCCGTATTTACACCACTTGCCCCACTGTGCACCTTCCTGTGTTCCTTTGTCACCAAGCACATCTTCCTCTCCCTGCTCCAAAGCAGATTAAGCTTAATAAACTTATGTAGTTGTGAAGTGTACTGCCTATTATCCAATTAGACAGCTAACGAGATCTGAGTAGCAGCACGTAGGCACCGAGAGCTGTCGGCTGATACCTGGTACGGATTAGACACGTTCCTTATTTTTCCAGCCCTTGCAGAAAAAGGGATGGGATTGGTTCAAAGGCTGCTCTGAAGACTGGGTTCAGGTAATTGTTTAATTTTGTTTGGGACCCACGACCACATCACGTTTCTTTCCTCTTGATCTCCTGGAGCTGTCACATCGCAAATGTCCCGTACAAAAGTCCTGATAGATCTGGTGTGACTTTTGGTGTGGACAGGGGAAGGTCTCATCACCTTTAAGGGCCCTTCCAGCTTCAGAAATCTATGGAGCAATAAAGGAAAATGTCCAGAAGTGATAAGGATATTCAGAAAGGCATCTTTATTAGCTCTGTGCTGTTCCACATGATACTCCTGTAAGATGCATGTAAGGAAACATGAATCAGATGTAAACACCATAAAACTGCTGCATGACAACATCGTTCTCGGAGCATAATTATCAAGGCTTTGTTATCTAATTGAGAGAGCACTGGAAAGCGGGTCCAGCCAAGCATAAATGCTGTGCAATATTTTCATTACCAGTGTGGATGACAGACTGGAATGTATGGCCACAAACCCAACAGATGATTCAGCTGGGAGGATTTGCAAGCACCGTGGTGTGCAGATTTCCATTTCTAAATTATCTTGATGCACTGGTCTAATAACAACAGGAGGAAATGCTTGAGCAAGAGAAGTCACAGGTACAAATGCAAAGCTGGGGAGAAACTTCCTATTCAGCAAGACTCCAGGAAAGACTCTGAGAGGGTCAAGGTAAAATTATGAGGTTCAACAGCTGCATAAAGGCAAAGCTCAAAGGATGATCCATAGAAAGAAAGACTCAGCTCTGCCGTGCAAAGTCCTGCCCTTGGGTGCTCACTGCTGTGCAGCTGCTGTGCTTTGTGTGCAGGCAGACCTGAGAGAATCCTGCGGAGAACAACAACAGTAAAAACCACCAGGTATGACATTAAGCTGGATCTATTTAAGCCTGACATGTTCCTAAGAACAGACTAGCCCAGGCAAGCAAGCAGGACACGGCCTGGGGGCAGCCTCCTCCTTTCAAACCCAGCAGGAAAACTCAAGAGTTTCACTCTCCTGAGTTTAACCTTCTGGCTTTAATCTTTGTTTAAAAACAAGCTAATGGCCATTAATATAGACAGAAAGAACAAAACTCCAGGGGGGTTCATCAACATAGAAAAAGAGACCAGAATCCACTTATTAGAATCCCACATGCTTTTACTTCACACCTTTCTTCCAGCTCACTTTCCCTGTAGCAAAGCCCCACAGAGGTCAGTCTGAACACAATCTTCCAGTGTTTTGAAGCAACTCCCTCATTAGCAGATCTTTTAAGGAGTGACCATCTTACAGACACTTAACTTGCCCTCACAAAGGAGAAATAGGGATTGGAAGGGTGGAGCACACAGCTTTAAACTGCCAGAGGGAAGGGTTAGATGGGATATTGGGAAGAAATCCTTCCCTCTGAAGGTGAGCAGGCCCTGGCACAGGTTGGGCAGAGAAGCTGTGGCTGCCCCAGCCCTGGGAGTGTCCGAGGCCAGGCTGGACAGGGCTTGGAGCAACCTGGGATAGTGGAAGGTGTCCCTGCCCATGGGAAGGGGTTGGAACTGGATCATCTTTTAAGGTCCCTTCCAACCCAAACCATTCTGTCTGTGAATAAAATTTGGTTGGATCACTGAGCTCGAAAGGCAGCAGCCAACAGACCAGAACACAGGATGTAAGAGAAGAGAATGAGGGAACAGGGTTTGTTAAACTCGGAGAAGAAATTAATTTAGTGGGAGATCCAACTTACACCTTCCACTGCCTAACTGGGGGTTACAGGTGGAGCCAGACTCAATGGTAGAAAAAAAAAGGACAAGAAACAATGGGCATGACTGGAAGTGAGGGAAATTCTGGTCAGACAAGGGGAGAATACTCCTCTCCACTAGAGCACGAAGCATGGCATCAACGTGCCACACTTGACTGGAAAAGGTCTAGAACTTCACCAAAAACCCTCACAAAAAACCTACCTTTGATCCTGGCCCTGCCTGGAGCAGGTGAGACAAGGCAGCTCCAGATGTCCTGTGCTACCTCAGTTACTCTTTAGTTCTAAGAAATCTTTATCAAGGAAAACTGAACAAGGGATTTTGCCCAATAGTCTTCATCACTCTACACCTGTTCAGTGCTAACAAGTACTTTAGACTCAAAAGCTGTCAATAAAATACCTTCCACATGACTAAAAGTCCCAGTCTCTGTAAATGAGGGAGAAAAAAAAGTAAGGAATTAAACTGGAAACAGAACAAGAGAAACCGGAGACTTATACAGAAGTTCGGGAGAAAACTGTGAGGAACCCAAAGAAGATACACACTGATAGTTCAAACAACAAAATCCAGACTGCTCCTCCCTACCTGCTCTTCCCACCACAATAAACAGGAGTCGATGCCAAGAGATGTTTCAGACCTGTCCAGACCAGCCTTCTTTTTGGTGAGAGCTTCTTCAGTTGTCTCAGGACAAAGGCTCTCTGTGTGCAGACACACCTTCCACACACACTTCCTACTCTCTCCCACTGAAAGGTATAAGAGGTGTTAATAGATCCAGAGAAAACACCTGGAACAATACACACAGAGAAGTTTTTCCTTTTTTTTCCCACCCAACAAAATAAAGTGAAGCAGTTTACCTTAGTAAATAATGTTTCTAGTGCTTATATGCTGGTTTCTGTCATGCTTTATGTTTGAATGCTACCTCTCCTCTCAGAATAATCTTCACATCCACGTTTTACCAGCTTGAGAAATGCATGAATAACCAAGTGCTTCATGGAAACAAAGATACAGCAGGTACAAAATCAGATGCAGGGAGCGTAACCACTGCAGGGAGGGAGAAGGGAAGGTCACTCCTGAGCTCCAGCTGGGAGGTCAGAGAAGGTAAGCACAATGCCTGAGCTGCAATTGAGTTAATCATGGGGAAAGCCTTGGCCAGAGCAGCTGGCAAGGACCTTCACCTTACAACAGGGAGAAACTACTCTGGAATAGTCAGAAATCCGTAATACATCCCTGTGGAAAAGACAGTACTTGAGTAAGAGGAGCATGTGCTCTGTTTTTATAGTGGGGAAAGAGACAAAGCCATAATGAAACCTTCCATGGCAAAACACTTTATCTGTTCTCTGTTCAAAACTAAAATGCATCCATCATACTCCAAGGTCCACATGAGAGTCATAAAGTGGTGTTTGCTGGCTCAGTACAGGCAGGTACCAGACAAGAGCACCCCACGCAAGTTTTGGCCCTGCAGCTCAAGAAAGACACGGCCCAGGGATTCCCAAAGGCTGTTCCAGAGGATGGAACAGCTTGCTCTGTACAGTAACAAAAGGGCAAGAGGGCAGCAAGCCTCAACTGCAGCACAAGAAATCAAAGTCAGAAACTAGGAAAATCTTGGTAATAGCAAGAACAATGAAAGACTTTCAAGGATCACCCCGGGAGGACAGGGAAAGTCCATCACTTGAGGCTTTTAACAACTGTGTTGGACAAACATCTGCTGGGAAAGTTTAGATAGATCTGACCCGTTCTTGGGGTAGGAGGTCAGACTGGACAACTTAAGGTCCCTTCCGGCCCTGCTGTTCCTTGTTGTGACAGAAACACGACAGCACAACATGCGAGCAGCAGCCCCAGAGCACACGAGCTTCCCTCATGTCTCCATCATACACTGGAGAAACTCTGTAAGATGCCATGTGGAGCAGCTGCCCATTCTCACATGGCACTTTCTTCCTCTGTTCCTGGAGGAGTAACACAGAGATAGCACAGAGCTGGACTCACAGAACAGGCACAGGAACAGGAGCTCCCCAGCACAGCCTTCCCAGTGAGACAGCCCCTCTCACACCCCACAGCACAGCCATGGTTATTAGCAGGAGTCCATCCACACTTTTCCTCCCAGTTGCCTCCTTCCCCTCTCATCCTGCAGTCAGAGTAGCTCTTTTTTTCTTTTTTACTTTAGGCCTTTCTTCTGTTCCTCCCTGAACTATTCATGGGTAACACCTTCAGCACTGAATCCCAGCCCAACACTCAGCCATGGATCCCACCCCAAGGGAATAGGGACACAAAAAGGGAAATGACCTGAGGCTTCACTCCAAAGCCCACAGTCACACTCAGCCCTTTGCCAAGTTCCCCTCAAAGCTCAAAGAGAGGCCCCAGATGCCACTGTAACACTGGAGAGATGGTATGAGCTCCCCATGACTAGAAAGAGACACTTAATTCAGTCTGCTGGGAGGACTTTGCACTCCTACAAGCATTTAATGAATGGCACAAACCGTTCTGTGGGATCAGAGCATCCCAAAAGCAGAGTGCAAACAGCAAGCTCCAAAGTACCAACCTATACCTCAGGATTAAAGTTTCACTCATCAAAGGGGTTTTAGGAATTTTTGCTTCCTCACATGCCCCCCTCAACTCCTCCTGGCCCATTCTTGTAAATCCAAAGTTGATCTCCAAGCTCTCAGTCATGTTTGTCCGAGGAAGAACACAGGGAGGAAGATGACAGAAGTGGTCCCAGGGAGAAATAGCCACACACATGTGTGTGCTTGGCAGCACATACCAGCTATACCCACACGTGTGTGAGCCCATCCCAGCTATATCCACACGTGTGTGTGTTTGGGAGCACATCCCAGCTATATCCACATGTGTGTGTGTGTTTGGGAGCACATCCCAGCTATATCCA
>JAWWLZ010000139.1:71116183-71131479 GCA_035041345.1 Poliocrania exsul
CCCCATCCCTGGAGGTTTTTCAGCTGAGCTTGGCCGTGGCACTGAGTGCCACGATCTGGTAAAGGGACTGGAGTTGGACCAGGGGTTGTTCTTGATGATCTGGGAGGTCTTTTCCAACCCAATCCATTCTATGATTCTATGATTAAACCAACCCAGTTTTGTTCCTGAGCTCTTTCTGCTTTCATGGTCACCACCGTACTTGGAGGCTGCTGTGCCGACCCCGGCCTGAGTCTTTCTGCACAGCGCAGAGCACAGAAGTGCTTCATTCCTGTGCATTTTTCCTATTTTCCTGCCCAGACAATGAAATCCATCTCATCGGAGCCCCTCTCACAGCTGAAGCCCAGCCTGGTGACCAGAAGACCACAGCCCTGCACAAGCGAGATCCGCCAGGGTTTATCTCCAACATCCGCCCCTGCCGCTCGCTCCTATCAGTGTTTGTGCAGTTGCACAGGGCAGGGTGACACACAGGGAAAAAAGGCTGTGGGGAATCAAAAATAGGCGTAGCTTTAAACTTTTGTCAGCCTGAAGACCCCTAAAAACCAGCAGAGGATTTTGTTCCTGGCAGCCTCCGAACAAGGGATGTCTCAGCCTCAGCCCATTGCAGAGACTTGGGGTTAATAAACCCTCCCGGGGTTAATAAACACTCTTGGGGTTAATAAACGCCCCCTCTGCCCGGGATTAATAAACCTCTCCCTCTTCCAGGGGTGGGGAACGGCAATGGGGGTCCCAGCACTACCCCAGAGTGGCCCTCAGGCAAATCACCCAGCTGACATAATATATACTGCATATATATAATATATATAGACTATAATACATGTAGTATATAGTGTATATGTATATATACATGTACAAACTCTCTATATACTACATAGATAGTATAATACATATCATACATAATGTACACATAACATGTATATATGTATACATTATATATACTAAATATATATACTATAATACATATATACTATATGTATAATATATACTATGTGTATAATAGATAGTATATATTGGACACTCCATCCCTGGAAGTGTTCAAGACCAGATTGGACGGGGCTCTGAGCAACCTGGTCTAGTGGATGGTGACTCTGCCCACAGCAGAGGGCAGGAATTAAGGTCCCTTCTAACCCAAACCACTCTGTGGTTCTAAATGTGATATAGATACTCTTAAATAGAGGCACAGAACCTCTGCCATGGAGACCTCTCCCAAAGGGAGGGGAAAGCCAAAATAATCCAGTGTCACTAGCTGGGTGATGGCATTCAGAGCCCTAAAGCAGAGGGAAGACAGTTCTGCTTGTTCTGAATGTGATGCCTTTCATGCAGCTACAGGGTAAAAGTGTCCTCTCCAAGCTGCAGCCCCCTAAGCAGCATGTTTTATTAAGTTGTAGCTTCTTTCCAAAAAAATATTTGCACCCAGGATTGAGCAATGTGTAATTCACAGGATGAGGGTCCACCACAGAGCTGGAACACTCAGACATCCCGCAGCCTTCCCATTAAATGCTGGCTGAAATTGCTTTTGGATGCCTGCAGAGAAAGTCTGGAGGAAAGGCTGCACCTTGGATGGAAATCAGTCATGTCTGCAAACTGCCTTCAAGCATTTTAAGGTTTTATAGAACACACCCATCTGCCTGCTGGAGGTTTGCACCTGCACAGCTGAGCTGAGGTTGCTGAGCCAGCTGAAACATCTGTGGAAAACAGCAAGAATAACATGGATTTGGGTTTCCCAGCTTCCATCAGATACTGAGTAACTGTGCAAAAATTTCCATTTCTTATATATTGTGCTTTGCAGACCATTTTCTTCCAGACTTTGTGCTTCCCTGACTGCCCTTCACTGCTGCTGTCACTGCTGGAACTGATACCTGCACAGCCCCTCAAAACTCCCAGATGCTGAAGCCAATGTAGTGTTTGACAATCCATACAGGACAAGGGACAATATATACGGTTATAAAGCTATCATGGAGTGCCCAAAGGAGTGGCATGAAGATGGTGAAGGCTCTAGAGGGGAAGCCATAGGAGAGACTGAGGGTATTTGGCTTGTTCAACCTGGAGAAGAGGAGACTGAGGAGTGACCTCACCATGGTCTGCAGCTTCCTCATGAGGGGCAGCTCTGATCTCTTCTCTGTGTGAGCAGGGACAGGACCCAAGAGAACAGCCAGAGCTGTGTCAGGGGAGGGTTAGGCTGGATATTAGGAAAAGGTTCTTCACTCAGAGGGCAGTCAGGCACTGAACAGGTTGCTCAGGGCAGGGGTCATGGCCCTAAACCTGCCAGAGTTCAAGGACTGGAATTGTTGGGGTGTCAGGGTGTGGGGCCAGATTCTGGACTGATTGATCCTTGTGGGTCCCTTCCAGCTCAGGATATTCTGTGATTCTATAACATCTCATGGCCACAGACTGTGTTTGAATTGTGGTTTCTGAGCCTGCTCTGCCCTCTCACACCCCCCTACCCTCCAGCCTCAGCACTGGGGGTCTCCACCAAGCCTACAGATGGAAGCAGAGCTTTGCAAATTAAAGGCCTGCAGGGAAATGAGCCATATCCCTGTTTTATCCAGCTATATCTGGAAAGAGAAGAATTGGCATCGAGGTTGGTTATGTTGGCTGGAAAGAGCAGCCTTTCCCACCAGACCGGACAGAGTCTGAGATGATGAGGAAATAGGGTCAGTTTGATGGTCCAGCTTGGAGATACCTGACTGGAGGGAGCAGTGGGGAAGCCAGGATTTCCTGCCTGGAGTCCTCAGCACCTCACAGAGCAAATCCTGCCCCAGAGCTGCCTCTAATCCAGGCCGTGTTTGTTCGTAGCCAAAGAGCAGCCCCAAAGAACAGACTGGTGCTCCCTGTTCCCACTGAGAAGCTGACCCATGAGGGATGCCAGTCATCCAACAGCTGGGAAAGCTGGAGAGCCAATTCCTACTGAATGGCACTTCTATTTCCTCCATAGCAAATAAACAACTGTGCTGCAGGGCTGCACCAGCTCCGAGCTCACTTGGCTGCAATTTGAAGCATTTGAACTAAATCTAGAAAGCTCTGAGTAGTTGGGGTCCCCTGGGCTCTACCCTCTTTCTCCAGTTTAAATTTGGCAACAGAGCCCAGCCAGCCCAAAGCCCCAGGCATGCTTGTAAGGCATTTTGAGGGTACACAGAAATCCAACTACCTGGGGGAAAATAAAGATAAAGTGCATTGAAAGCCTGTGTTTAATACAGTGTTTGATGCATTAAGGAAGAGGAATTGACAGATATGGCTGAGGTTGGTGCCACACTCAGACAGTAGTTCCATAGAAATTTGATGAAATCCTAAAATCCACAAAAAACCTCTGTTACTTGTTTTCTGTGAACAGACCACATGGTGAATAAAGCTTATTTCCTGGGAAGAACACATGAAGGACAGGTTGGTTTATGAATGAAATGTGAAGTGAATGATAAATGTCCAGAGAGAGGAATCTAAAAACTGGAGAGGAGAAAGACCTCCTTGTGCAACACACCTGAAAAGGTTGCCAAGAGATGCAATCCAGAGACATAATTGACATGGAGAAAGAAAAGTGTGTTATTGCCTTGAAGGTCTCTTTCTGGGAGGATTTATTACACCATGGAAAGGTCTCCCAGGAACGGACAGAAATGTCTCAGGTCTCATGTCCTTCAACACACACATTCAGGTGGGGAAGGGAGTCCAGCAAACAAATCAGGAGAGCGTATGGAGAGTAAAACCTGAACACTGTATGAAGCTGTATATCTGGGCTTGGGAGTGTCTGAAGTCTGGCCAAGGAAAGTTATTGGATGGATTGATGATTTTTTTTTTTCCTGACAAGCAAAATAATGATTTTAAGCCATTAAGAGATTGTTTTTAGATTCCTATTGACTAACATTCTTCTGCCCGTTCTTAGGATTGTCAGGCAAGATGAGGAACTTTGGTACAAGCTGTTTTTTAAGAAAAATAAAGATCCAGGTGCCTGGAAAAGAAAAACAGGTAACATGCAGTACCCCCTCCATGTCCAAAACCCTGCCTTCCTGGCACTTGGAATAAAAAGCCTGCACCTCTTGACATTCTCATGTTTTTCATCCTCAGGTTTAAAAATATTGGTAAAAATGCTGTTAACCACTTGGAGCCAGGAATCTCTCAATGCAAAGACACCTGATAGAAGCCATGGGGTGTGTTGTGCTTTACAGGTTGTTCACTCTTGCCAAGATTCATCGTTGGCATTGAGAGCACGTCTGCAGTGAAAAGCCCTCATGAGTTTGGCACAAGCTCAAATCTTCAGGGGATCCACCCCATCTGGCAGGACCCCTGTCAAGTTCAAACATAACTCAAAGGCAAACAGAAAATAAGTAACTTAAAACAGAGGGTTTCTGATTTTCTAGGCCAGAATTCTTTATCATAAGAGTACCTGGGTGCTGATTTTGGCTCCTGTTCTGGGCTGGGTGACACACAACGAGCTGTTTGTGCTCCCCCAAGCAGGACACCAAGAACAAGTCTGAAAATACCTGTGTTAAATAACTACAACAGCTCCAAACAGCCCAGCTTAGTTTTCCATCCTCTACACTGTTTGTTTACTGGGGAAAGACTAATCCCTGTTACCTGCAAAGTAGGCAAAGTAAACTTACCATGGAGGGCCCAGATATAGTGTTCTATTATCTTTCCATCCATCCATAATACAGAATTTCCATGATTCATTCACCCACTTGAGGAACACTTGTACAGTCAGGCAAAAAAAAACACATTCCCAGGAGAAAAACCAAAACCACGTCCGGTGCAGGAGGAACACTCTGACATAGATAGAAAATCCCACTAGAAACTGTATCTGAAGCAAAGCTGTGGGCACAAACACAACAGGGAAGGGCAAAGATCGAACAGTATCACTTCTTGTGAGTGCATTTCCCCTTTTCCTCACAATCCCCTGATAAAAACTCAATAAAAGGTTTTACCAAGACTACAAAGGGAACCTGAAAGCCCAGCAGCTTCCCTTTGAAAGTGTATTCAGGCTACAGGCAGTTTGAAAAGTCACTTCTGAGAGTCTGCCCTTTGCTAAAAGAGCCTTTGTGACCTTCCAGTCATCCCAGCGTAGCTGCTGCAATTCATGGGAATGACTAATAATGACATTTGCTATTCAGTCATCATTTGACAAGCTGTCCAAGTGACAAGGAGCTCTATTATAAATATTTCCCTGTGGTGATAAACAATCTGGAAACAGAATAACCATTCAGCTCACCTCTGTGATTAGAAATAAAACAAGCCCAGGTGAGGAGGAGGTTTGTTCTTCCTTATTCCCTGCTAGGAAGGTGATTTTCAGAATGATACAGCTCAGATGATAACTTCTAATATCCTGAGAGCTACAGGCTTTAAGGCTTTCCTACATGGATTCCTGGAAGGATATATCTGCTGAGAAAAGCATGCAATCTCAACAGTGGGAAAAAAAATTGATGTATGGAAGATCCATCACAGTCCTTAATAAATTGTTGTAGCAAACACACACCCTGATTGAACTTTGCTGCTGTTTCTGACTTACATCTGTCAAGTCCCAAATACTTATTCTTACCACAACTTCCTCTCTGCTAAATTTGCAAGTTCCCCCATGATTCCACTGCTGTGAGTTCTCATACCTAAAGCACTCTTTTGCCTTCATTTGGATTAGGAAAATTGGAAATGCTTTCCCTGGAGCACAGGCAGAAAGGAGTTTGAAAGGTGGCACTATCTTACACACACACTTGTGTGCTGGCCAGGGGCTGTGCTGTCCTAGAGACAGGATATCTCCCATTGCCTCCCTGGAAACAGCATCTGGATCAATCAGGAGGGAGTTTGGACAAGTGCTATGCCTTGTGTGGGCTGTGCAAGGGCTGCAAGACTCTCTGGGATAGATGGTGGGAACAACCTGAGCTGGCACAGCCAAGGCTTGTGTCTGGCCATACTGGAAGGAGAAAAGGCACAGGAGACAAATCCTTCCTGGACCTTTGGTCCCAGCACCATCAGGTGAGGAGGCTGCTAGTGCAGAGATCCTGGTGTCAGCATTTCCTGGTTTTCCTACCCTCTCTTTTCCCTCATGCCTTGCTGCATCACTCAGAAATCCTGCAGAAAGCCACCTCTAGGGGATACCAGGAAGGACAGCACTACCCCAGCCACCTCCCCAAGCAGATGCTTTGAAAAAGGTGAAATAAATAAAGAGGCAGAAAAATGGAGCTGGCAAAGAAGAGAGGAACAATTGCCCCAGGTGAGAACACAGGTGAGTCTAGGCCAGTGTGCGGCTCCACAGGTGGGAGAACAAGACTCACCGCTCTCAGTTCCCAGTTACTTTGTGCTCAGGGACTTTGTGAGGTAGACATGGTTACTCTGCACTAAATAACCTTCTTTGGATTGTGCTTTCATAAGCTAATCTGCTCTCCTCAGGTAAATATTGACAACCCCAACACCATGCAGCAAGGAGCTGTACGTCCTTTGATTTGCTCGGAGCTGGCTGCTTTCATTCATCAGAGAATCATAGAATGGTTTGGATTGAAAGGGACCCCAAATATCACCCAGTTCCAAAACCTATCCCAGGTTGCTCCACGCCCGGCCCAGCCTGACCTTGAACACTTCCAGGGATGGGGCAGCCACAGCTTCTCTGCCCAACCTGTGCCAGGGCCTGCCCACCCTCCCAGGGAAGAATTTCTTCCTAAAATCTAATCCAACCCTGCCCTCTATCCATATGTAGCCATTCACCCTTATTCTGTCCCTCCATGCCTTGTCCCAAGTCCCTCTCCAGCTCTCCTGGAACATCTTTAGGCCCTGGCAGGGTCTCTCAGGTCTCCCTGGAGCCTTCTCTTCTCCACGTGAACACCCCCAGCTCTCTCAGCCTTTCCTTGTAGGAGAGGTGCTCCAGCCCTCAATGCACTCATGTTCCTATACTGGGTGAAAGAGTGAACAGCTGGCTTCTTGGCAATTAATCACTATTTTGTACACCTCTAGCACATCCTTCACAAATTATTCCCAAGAGATTCAGACCTTTCTCACCCACCATGCCCTCTTAGGGAAGCAGTTATGAACCTTTCCACCACTTTGTCGCCAATTCAGTGCAGTTCACATGAAACCTCAATCGCTTGAATTATCCTGAACACAAAGAAGCCAGGAAATGAAAATTTGGCAGGCACAAAGGACCAGGGCTGAATGTGGAAATCTGGGAGGAGGCTTTGCCGCTGACAGCAGCTCAGCTCCTGCCTTATCTCCCAGCAGGTAGCAGAGGAAAGCGCAAGGAATGGCAGCAAGAACAGTGGAAAAATACAAACTAGTCCTATGCATCTTTTGTATCTCCAGCACTGGCCAGGTGACAGCAGTTGTTAAAGACAGTATATCTCTCTTCCAGGCAATGTGTTGCTGGTTTGGATGTTTCCCGTTAAAAGCCAAGGGGTGATACCCACAAAGCGCAGGGAACGATCCTGAGGAGCTCCACTGTTCCCATCCCAGACCCACATCCCCTGTCTTGGCTCTGGGCACTGTGATTCCCGCAGATCCCTGCTCACAGCCTGCAGCCCTTCTCCCTGACCAGAACAGCTCTGTTGTTGTGCTGTGCCCTGCTCCCTGCCCGTGCCTGTCTCAGCTCCTGACGATGCCGAGCCAGGACAGAGCCCGCCTTTGTGTTCCGCACGTGTCCACTGCCAAGGGCTGTGAGCCATCCTGGGACTGCACTCCCTAAAAATAGCTTGCCCCACGGATAACCTGCTGCCTTTGGAAGTGGCAGGTCTTAAAGATAAACCCTCATATCACCCTGAACAAAGCAAGAAATGAAAACACTCCTGAGGGGAAGAGAAAAGATCTGAAGAAATAGGTAAGAAGCATAATAGAGAACACAGACTTAGTACACCCACAAGTAACCCAAAAGAATAACAATCCATCTAAAATAAGCTGAAAAAATGCTCCTAATCAGCTTCTTCTCTACATAAGAATGTGTATTTTGGATACAAACCATATCCAGACAGCGTTTTGCTCCTCTACAACTTGCAACATATCCATTTGCTCTTTCACATTTTATTTTAATAACAGGGGAGTCAAACGAGCTCAATTGACAGGCTGGTTCCCAGGGAAACACGAGCAACTTACTTCTCTTAAATAGCAGGCACAAATGTTTCCTGTGTTAAACTGTGCAGCCTGCTGTGACATTCAGATCTCTAGGATATAATCCCAAAAGAACAGAATGTGTTTGCTTGGCTCTGAGGTGGGGAAGGAGAGAGGTAGCAGCACACTACAGCTGGCAATGGGCACTAGCAGGGATCTGGCACCCCAATCACTTTTGTGGAACCATGTCCCTTGTCCTAATCCCCAGAGGAAGGGCAAAACAAGAGTTTTACAAAAATAAAGGTAAAATTACCCAGTGTTGCTAGGAGAGAAATGGAAAAAGGGAATTGGTAATAGCAAGCCATTAAAATCTCAGTCAAAATGCCAGGCTGGCTGCCCAGTGTTGCTGGGACACAGGAAGAGAATAAACCAGCCACAGTCCTCTGGCTCAGCCTCTACCCAGCCTGGGAAGCTGCTTTGGCAGGTGGGAAGGGACTTGGAAAAGAGAACATAAGACAAAGCTGAGCATCCTCATAAGGTGCCCTCTGGTATCACCTGGGGCATCTCAGACCTGGGATTACCTACCCAGGGACCTGCAGAGGACACATTCCTGCCCCACGTGACCAAGGATGCTGTTCCCAGCACGTCACATGGTGTGAGGTGCCGTGGCTTTGGTGGCCAAGCTCGTTTTGCTTCCTGCTCTTTCAGGTGAACACAATGAAAAAAACATAAAATCAGTGGCCATGAGCAGGTGCTCGAGGTTGAATCAAACACGTGACACATCTCTCCAAAACTCTCCCTGCTTCCTTTATATTCAGCTCAGGGATGTCCTGAGCCTGATGGGATTTGGCTGCTTCAAATACCAAAAGATCTCCCTTAGTGAATTCCATCATCTCTCACTTGCCCATTTACCTCCTGGGCCTTCTTGTATCCACACTATCCTTCAGAAAGGTGTTTACAACTCACCTACCCATTGCATGAGGACCCACCTTCACGGACTTGCTTGGAGCCCATATCCCAATATCTTCATTTGCTGGCCACTGTTACTGTAATGGCCAAGACCCTGGAAGTCTGTTCCCCCACCACCCCATTCCTGGCACACAGGATTTTCCAGATCTCCTTTGTGTCCTCCTTGAGTCTATAGGGCCACATTCTTCTTTTACTTATCTCACTTGAGCCAATTTTTAAGGGAGCAGGTGATAATTTGGCCTTGGAACAACTTTTGCCCTCTCCTTGCACAATTTGCTTTTTTTTGTTAAAAAGAAAAAAAAAAAAAAACATACTAAACTTCTATTTTTTTTTTTTTGTTTTCCCTCTGTTCCTTTAGGGTTCAGAAGAAAACAACAACAACAACAACAACAAAAGATAATGAAAGACAAGTTTTGTGTGCCAAAGTTTCCAGGTGCCCAATGTCCTGTACTAGGCTGCTGAACAAACAGGCTGCAAACACGATCCCTGCCTTTGTTCTGCCAGCTGGAAACGCAGGTCACTCTGCACCCAGGCACCACCAGGGAGCAGAGCCTCAGGAGCACACATTCCACTGAGCAGAATGTGCCTTCCATCAGCCAAAGGACTCCAAAGAGGGACTTGGACTTTTTGACCGACTTGGGGGGGTATTTTGTTCACCAAGGAACATTTTCGGGGAGGTCTCTGTGCAAGTGACTCAGCTTGGACTCAGCAAACAGCGCTGGTGATTCACTGCTCTGGGGTGTGCCAGCACCAGCTGGTGACCTGTGTGGGGCTGAGTCTCTTCCTTCCCAGGAAACAGCCTTAATAAATGACATCAGCAGCGTGATTCAGTCGGTAGGACCATGGACTGCAAGGCTCCCACTCGGGCACTCGCTCCAGATTTCCCTCCCCCTGCCAGGTTTTCGCCTCCTGTTCCTCCCAGCTGTTGGCTCCCCATGCAAGGATTGGGTCTTGCTGCACATCTGAATGGTCCCCAGCACAGTGGAAACTCTGCAAACCCTGAAGTGACTGAAAGAGGGAAGATTTAGATTGAATATTAGTAAGAAATCCTTCCCTGTGAGGGTGGGCAGGCCCTGGCACAGGTTGGGCAGAGAAGCTGTGGCTGCTCCTGGATCCCTGGGAGTGTCCAAGGCCAGGTTGGATGGGGCTTGAAGCAACCTGGGATAGTGGAAGATGTCCCTGCCCACAGCAGGGGGTTGGAAATAGATGTTTTTTCAAGTCCCTTCTAACCTGAACCACTCCATGACTTTGTGATTCCATGACTGAAAGGTGAATTCACACAAACAACAGAATTCAAACCATTTCCCTGAAGTTTTGGTTTAACACACATAGAAAAATAAAGTTACCAAAAGGAAATAAAGTGGACCAACCACCAAAGGTAACAGACAGTCCTTCATGGAATTACTTGCTCCCAGGTGCACACCCCCCAGCCTGGTTCCAGCTGGAGACTTCTTAGGAGGTCTTTAAAACAAATCAAAGGAGGAGATGAGGCAGATTTTTAGTGCAGTGTGAGAAATTGTGGGAATCTGTTAAAAGAGGGTCATTCCTTTTCACTGCTTTCGGGACAAATCCCCCAATAACCAGCAGCTCTCCATGTCCTGAGGTTTCAGGTTGGTCTGAATCTTGCAGATATTTTCCACAGAAACAGGCAAAAGTTGTCCTGAATATAATAACCACAATATTACCCAACTCAAACACAAATCTTCAAAACTAAGAACACTTCTTTGATGAAACAAGCACATTATGCCCAATATTCTTCCCAAAGATGAAGGGCCTTTTCCATCTGTTGTGATTGCCCCTGTACTCTGCAAACCACAGAACAGACCCAGCACGGAGAAGCACTTCATTCATCTGCAATTTTTTCTTATTTCTGTCCAGATAATGAAATTATTTTCATCAGAGTCCATCTCACAACTAAAGCCCAGCCTGTGGACCAGAAGACCACAGCCCACCACAATCCTACCCAGACACTCTCAGGTTCTCTTATCTCCCAACATCCTTTTTCCCCTCAGTCATATCAGTGTTTATGCAGTTGCCCAATGCTCTGTGATACAGAGAAGAAAAAATGTTAAAAAAAATCAAAAATAGGCATAGTTTTAAACTTTTTTTAGTTTGAAAAAACCCCAAAATTCCGCAGAAAATCAACTCCCACTTGTGCATAACTCAACCTACAGCCCATGGTCCTGCTCGCCTTAGTTCCCTTCAGCTGAATCTTGCTGGTGGTGTAGGTGGATCAAAGCAGGTCCCTTTAAATCCTTTGTTGTGTTTGCACAAGTGGAAAACAGCTCCTGTAAAAAAAAAAAATCCCCAGTGTGTGCCAAGCCGTGTGTAGAGATTATGAATCACTAAATGGCAGCCACGTGTCAGCAAAAGTAGCAGGAAGTGCCTTGTGTTTGACCTTTATTTATAGCAGCAAGAGCACTTGGTATCTTATAGTTAACAGCCACCTAATTATCCCTGCTCACTGAGAAACATGGGATGGATTGCCTGGATAGGATGGTTTTGCTGTTAAAATTATTTAAAAAAAAAAAAAAAGAAAAGGAGAAGAATATCTGGTTTATTTTGTGAATAGCTGTTGATCTGGAGGCACCCTGAGAAAGCTCTCTCAGCCTGTTGCCTTTGGTTTTTTGGAAGGCAGAGAATTTCTTTGGAGGTTCTCTGGGATTCTGAGGGAATGGGGAGAGTTGAAATAAAGACTCATCTTTTGGCCCACCTGTCTTATTCAACACACACCCTCGTGCCACAGAATCCAGCAGCGAGTTGGGGAGGCAGTGCTGGGTCCTCTCCTTGTTGTATATGAGGAATTGGATATATGTCCTTATTTTGGGGGGAATCCCACACATCAGAGGGAATTACTGGATCAAGACAAAGTTCCTCTGGGCTGCCATGTAGGGGGGAGTCTGGAGATCTGTGTGAGTTATGCAGCGATGTCAGTGCTGTGCCAGGTTCTCTCGGATGCAAGAGAGCATTTTGGCCCCTTTGCAGACTAAGGGCAACCAGGGTGCTTTTCCCACAAGAGAGGAGGGTGTGGTGGAGTCCTGAAACATAAAGATTCATCCCTTGGACCTTCCAGACCTTTCTGCAGACCTGTCACTGAGGGACCCATCAAGGGGTTTACAGAATCATATATTCAGAGAATTATGGAATGCTTTGTGTTGGAAGAGACCTTAGAGCTCATCTGCTTCCAACCCCCTGATGTGGGGGACACCTTCCACTATCCCAAGTTGCTCCAAGCCTCATCCAACCCGGCCTTGGACACTTCCAGGGATGGGACAGCCATAATTTATCTGCCCAACCTGTGCCAGGGCCTGCCCACCCTCATAGCCAACAATTTCTTCCTAATATCTGTTCTAAATCTCTCGTCCTTTTGTTTAAAACCATTCTGCCCTGACTTACTCTGCCCTGACTTACCACTCTCCACCTGTGTAAAAAGTCACTCCTTCTTGTTTTTAAAATCACAGGGGATCATCTAATCACAGGATCATGTGATCCATTAGGTTGGAAAAGACCTCTGAGATCAAGTCCAGCCTATGACCAAACACCACCATGGCACTCAGTGCCATATCCAGTCTTTTCTTAAACACCTCCAGGGACAGTGACCCCACCACCTCCCTGGCCAGCCCATTTCAATGTTTAATCACCCTTCCTGTGAAGAAATTCTTCCAAGTGTCCAACCTGGTGCAGTTCAAGACTATGTTCTCTATCCTGGCACTGGGAGAAGAGGCCACCCTCGTGGTGTCCATCACCATGTGCTGGCTTCTCTGTGCCCACCATGCTCTACACCTGGAAGGTCCAACCTGCCAGGAGAAGAGAGCACCAGTCTCTGCTGCTCCATGGTCTTTCTCTGCCCTCCAGTGGGATTCTCTCTGTGAGCCCCAAGACAGAGACAAGCCAGGGTTCCCCCACATGCTCAGAGCCCAGGATCCATCCAGGAGCAGGTGCTGCTGTCACCCCAATGACCAGCTCAGTGACACCGTGTTGGGCAGCCTTGCTTGGCCTCCAGCCTTTTTTTTAAATTAAAGCTCTTCTAATCAGTTAGAGATGCCCATTCTGCTGTAGACATAGGTCAGGGCAGCAAGAGCAGCCTGTGGCCTTCCTTCCACCATTGGGTGTCCCTCTCTGGTCAAACTGACTCAGCAAGAAACTGTGTTGGTGGTCAAATGCCACCAATACCAGGGTTAGCTGGTGGCCACTCCCAGAGGTGACACGTAGCAGCAGGCCAGGCCTTTAATCATACTGTCCTTCGTGGATTCCCACTGTCCTCCTCAAATTCCTTTGTGGTTCTTTCCTACAATTCTCCGCCCCCTGATTTAAGGTTGAGCTGATCCCCATGTTCTCTCCCCCTCCTGGACTTCAGCTGTGACTCCATGTCAGGTCTGCACCACCACCACATCTTTGGAAAGGGTGCACACACCCTGATGTTGGGTTGCTGCAGCAACCACCCTTGACATCATCACCTTCCCCACGTCCACCACTGTCATGCAAGAGGTTGTGAAAGCCTCTTTGGCACTGCAGCTGCATATTTGGGTGGTTGGGAGGGAGACTCCTGTTCCAAACCAGGAACACAAGGAGCAGATGTGTCTTGTCTCCAGAAGAGCAGGGTCAGAGGGCAGTGCATCTGCTCAGCACAGCACCCAACATGGAGCTGCAGGGCTGGAATCTGCTGCCTCTGGCACAGCAAGGAGCAGGTGCAGGGCTGGCCTGACAGCACCTGAGTTTCTCCAAAGATCCCCCTGGTTGGCTGCTCCGTAATTATATCCTTTTTTCTTGCAGGAGTCAGCTGGGAGCAGAGGCACCACTCAACTCAAACTCTCCCAGCAGAGTGGACTCTGCCATCCCTGTGGAAGGTGAGTCCTGGAGTTTGCTCCAGACATCCTGTGTTGGTGTGGGCAGTGCATGACTCTTGCTTTTGGTGGTAACTGTGGCCATTTCACAACCAGGGAAGAGTCTGGATGCCAGAACTCAAAGGTTTTATCCACCTGAGATGTTTCTGGGACAAGGGACATCGCCAGCTCACACCTTGTCATCAGGAGTGTCCAAATCTTCAGCACCCTTCCTAAACCCTGTCCTTGCAGTTGCTCAAGTCACACACACCAGAATCCATTGAATTTTCCAGCCTTCAGTTTGGCAGAATTTGAAGAACTGACTTATGACTTCCAAACCTGTGAGCAGGTTCTCCTGGAGCCTCCCTGCAGTCCCTTGAGGAGCATGTGAATTTTAAGCAGAAATGTTTGTTGTTTCCACGTTTCAGGTTAACTAAGCCAGAAATTGCTTCATTAACATGAAAATTAACATCTCCTTTTGTAAAGAGGGAGAATCTCAGAGGATTTTGGAGGCCAGCACGGGATCTGGAGAGCAGCTTTATGGGCTCTGCTCCACTGAACAACATCCAGAGGGGAAAAAGAAGAGACCCAGCCTGACTCTGGATTGAGGAGAGCTACTACAGACCCCAAACAGAAGGCAAAAGGGAGATAACTCTGCAAATTCCTTTTTCCAGCCCTCTGGACCTTTCTTAGCTCCTTCAATCTCACCCTGCAGGGACAGGAGGAGAAAGGCAGCAAAAACAAGTAGTTCAATATGCAACTAAGCTGATAATGTCCAATAATTCCATGTGGATTTGTGCCTTTTGGTCCCACCCTGGTGCAAGACAACTGCCAATTTGTAAAACCTTTACATCTCTGGCTGTCCTGCCATGAAATCTGGTGGAAGTTGGTCAAACTCTTCAAGAGAAAGTGAAGTAGAGAAGGTCACAGATGAAGAGAGGCCTCTTCCATACACATGCAAAGTGTGCTCACAGAAGTCATGCTTAGCATACCAAGATAAAGCAACGTCCATGGCAGACATCCATGGGAAGAAGCTCAGTGGAGACAGGGAGTCAGAGCCTTTAGCCAAGAGTGACAGGTTATTCAGGTCTGGGATGAGGTTACACCCAAGGGGTGGGATGGACAGTGTGACACAGTCTTGTTTCTTAACACCACACCACACACAGCCAGTCAAGATGCTTGGGAATTTTCCAGGCAAACGGGTTTGGGTTTTTTCCCCATCAGAATGTACAGAGTTGTGGAACACTGAACATTTCACAGAAAACACATTGCATTTGGTGAACCTCTGATGGAGCACAGCCAGGGAGAGGTTTCCATTGGACAAGACAAATTTCCATTGGTAACCTGACTGCCAGTTCATGTGATGGTGTGAGGAGCTCCTCACAAACCAGCGTGGCCATAATTCCAGGGAAACAGGCTTTAGATTTAGAGTTGGGATCATAGAATCAATTGGGTTGGAAAAGACCTCCAAGATCATCAAGTCCAACCCTTGGGCCA
>JAWWLZ010000139.1:71132601-71157878 GCA_035041345.1 Poliocrania exsul
TTGGATCCAGGCCAGGATCCCCTTGGCCTTCTTGGCCACCTGGGCACACTGGTGGCTCCTGTTGAGCTTCCTGTCACCATATGGAGCACCACCATGGAATCACAGGATCATTAAGGTTGGAAAAGCCCTCTGAGATAATCAAGTCCAAGTCTTCCCCCAGCATTGCCAAGGCCACCACTGATCCATGTCCCCAAGTGCCACATCCTTGCAGCTTTTGAATCCTTCCAGGGGTGGGGACTCCACCACTTTCCTGGGCAGCTGTGCCAGGGCTGGACAATCCTTTCAGTGAAGCAATTTCCACCAAGATCCAGAGAGATCTGCTCTTCTGGCAGCCAAACCTTTCCCTTCCACAGTTGCCTTCCTACCCCAAGGACAACATTTACCTTTCCCTCAAAGCTGGCCAGCCCATGTTACTCCAGGTCAGGCTGTTCAAACCCCAGCTGCAGTGTTTGTCTCGCTGTTTTGTTGAGGAGACAGTTTCAGCATGTACAGCACTTCCTCTCTGGGACATCTGAGGGGTGAAACTGTGACCTTTGGCTGCTGTTCGTGTTCAGCAGCAGAGACAGCAATCCCAGGGGTGGATGAGTTGAAAGATGAAAGTTCTTTTCCTCCCTCTCCATCTCTTCAGGGACAAAGCTGGACCAAAGCAAGCAGCCCCACATGGCTGGGACACTGCAAGGAGACTCTCCATGCAGACCACAGCTGGAGCAGGGAAGTGGCTCATCTCTGTCTCAAGCACTGAGGTGAAGCTCAGCCCATCCTCCAAGCCTGGGCAGTGTTTAGATTCCATACCTGACTTTCCTATGGCCACAAGTGTGGCCCCATCCCTGCTTGGAGCAACCTGGGCTAGTGGAAGGTGTTCCTGTCCATGGCAGTGGGTTGGAACCAGATGGTCTTTAAGGTCCCCTTGAACCTAAACCATTCTATGAGCCTATGATGCTATGAAAGTAAGGGAAGGTAATCCCATTGGAAAGTTGTTGCATGTAAATAACCACAAAATACCATTTCTACTTGAGTTTTTATGTCTATTTATCTGCTGCTGAAGCCTTTCTCCTGCCTTCTAAAGCAGGAGTTGTTCAGCTTCAGCAGAGCAGCCCAAAGGTTCAGGAAAGGCTGGGAAGGTCAGGAGGGAAAGCCCCATGTTTGGACTGACTTTGGCTACTTAGATCAGTAGCTGAGAAGGCTGAAGGCTCCCCAAGACCTCCTGGGTCAGCAGACAGAGCAGGATGCACAGCCTGACAGACTCATCCCCTTCCTGCCACAGAGCCCACCGTGGACAAGGGAGCAGGCACAGAATGTAGGGCTGTCTCCAGGAGGATTTTCCTGGCAGGAATCATAAAACAAAACAAGATTATGTCCCTCTGCCCAGAAACATTTATAAAGCTGCTGATGAAAATGGAAGTGACTGCAGAAGGTCAAATAGCACCATCTGCCTTGGCAGAGCCTGGCAGGACTTGGGGTGCTGCAGGCTGGCTTTTGGCTAAGGTGCAAAACCAAATCCTTCTCTGGAAAGAAAACCAGAGGGATTGACCATCTTGAGAGGCAGGACCTTCCTTCAGCTTCACCTCAGTTCAGCTGAATTTGTGAGGAATCAACATTTTTGCAATGCTGGCCAGCCATGCACACACCCCCACCCCATCACACACCAGTGTTTGCACCATCCAAAGGGTTCAGATCTCCTGTGGACACCGAATCACAGCACAGATTTTGAGCACAGTGTGGAGCAAAGGTGAGAACTGCAAACCATGACAGCCTTTGGACCACAATTTGGGAGCATACCAGAGTCCCTCCCACCCTACACAGATCTCTTTTATCAATCTGATGAATTATTTTGATACTTAATAGTAAAATGTGGCCCCAGCAGAGGAAGTGGGGTTTTTTCAGACCTTCAGCATAAGAAGTCCTGTGTGATCACTGTCTGAGCAGCACATCTAAACTGGAATGGACTCAGGGGATGGTTTAGCTTGTTATAAGAGAATTCATTAAACCAGCCTGGGGTGCCTCCTTAGTGACAATTGGCAGCACCCTCTGGACATGAAGAAAAGAAAAGCCAAGCTATGACCAAACTGATGAATCCTGGGCTCCCAAGTCCTCAGTTCGTGGTGTCAACCTCCTGATAGACCAAAGAAACCTGCAGAGTATTTTATGCTACCAAGTGAAATGGGTCTTGGACATAGAGAAACCCACAGCTCTGCACACTGGGCCACCTCTCCTTCTATAAAGGCTCTTGATATCTCCACTCTAGATGCAGTAGTAGATGATAAATAAATTCAGCATTTGCTTCAGTGTTCAGTTGTTCAAAGTCTCCATCTGTTATTACCTCAGGACGTGGCTTACCAACCTCATACTTCTGAATCCCAATAATGTTCTTTAGCTCCTCACAGGCTAATTGATGTCAGATTTGCTGCTCACACAGCCCTGTCCCAAAGGTTAATGGGTTGGCAACTTGAAGGTCCTACATCAGCCTGTCTTTTGTGTCCTCCCCTCCAGCCTTTGGACCCTCCAGCTGCAAATCTGCAGGGGCTGTCACAGGATGACTAATCCATCTCATGTCTTAAGCTGGGGATGAAGTCACGTCTCACTTTTGGCTCTGAACGGGGCAGGGGGTTGTCAGCAAGGTGCACAACTCACTTGCCCTGGGCTAGTTTGATGTGCCCTCCTTGGCCCTGCAGAGGGAAGCCAGATGGGGAAGACGATGTCAATCTGCAGCTGCAGCAAAGCAGAGACTCGTGGCCATCAAAACAGTGAGTGCCAGCATCGTGACTTCCCTCTTCCCTTGTGATCTTGTGGGAAATGGGAGAGCCAGACTCCACATGGGGAAACTCTACTGCCTGGAGCTTCCCAGGCACAGGAGCCTCTTTCTTTGCTCAATAGGTCACCCACTGGGAACGTGCTGTGCCTTTATAGGTCATCAAGTCGCCCTGTGCTCATAAGCACCACAGAGAGCACACAGGTCATGGCCCAGCTTGATTTGGTCACGTCCTGAAACTGGGGTGGCAATTTCCAGCCCTGCTGATTCCTCTGTATTCAGCCAGAGAAGCCAGTTTCACAAGGAAATTAAAACCCACCTCAAGCCCCCATTCTTCTTGACCAAAGCACAAATCCTGTTTGGAGACACGTGAAGCCAGAGATCACAAAACCAGCACCTTTGCCAATGGCATTGTGCAAACATCAACATGCACCAAGTCTGTGGCTTCCCAGCACGGAGTCTTTGCAGAAAAACCTGCTGAAGGTATTGCTGCTTCATCCTTCCCCACCCATCATCACACACTGCCCCTGCTTCATCCTCTCACCTGCAACCAGCACAGCTTCCAAACAGCCACACTGATGGTGGTGATGTTGTTTTGGTGTTTTTCCAGGTGCATCAACTCCCATAATTGCATCTCTATACAGGCAAAGGAGTGGAGATAGCATGGATAAAAATGGGGATGGGCACTGGGAAAGGGGCACATGTTCATGTTTTACTAGGGCTGAGGCACTCAAGATAAGCAAATACAAAGGCAAGCGAGTTCCTTCAGGTCCCAAACATGCCACATGACCTGCCTAAGGCTTCTGGTCCATACAAGTCTGGGGAAGGAGGCAACAAAAGCTTCTCTGATGTGCCTCAGCTATAAAACAAGTGTTTGCTCAAAACTGGAAATAGAGAAGTATGTAGAATTCACAAAGTTTGGCCTAAGCCTTGCTGAGGTTACTATTAGAAATTAGGATCAGGAAAATTCTGAAATGTTCATCAGAACCAGCCTTGTTGCAGGTGATTTGACTCCAATATAGATGCAGTTACACTTACCCACTCTGGGATGGTTTCTGTTGAAGCCAGAGAGTCCTGCTGTGAAGGATCCACAGCTGGTTTACAGACACAGCTTAAACCAGCACTTTGACTGGGTATTAGGAGGTTTGGAGAGCATGGGGAGCATGGAGTGCTAAGGACAGAGGGATGGCACAAACAGTTTCTAAGCCATTTTGTGTATGGTCTCTGTGGAGGTGACTTACCCCCTACCTGTGCAAAGCCTCTGGCTGGTGATTAATTTTAGCATCATATCCACCAGAAAACAGGAGAAACTCCCACAGCATCCTCACAAGTCCTGGAACCTAAAAATACTCAGGTATTCAGGTAGAAAAATGTGGGACCATCAGAACAGCCATCAAGGTCAAGTCACCCCAGTGACTTCTCTTTGGCCATGGCCAGCAGTGGGTGTCTGGAGGGGAGTGTCAGAGTACAGCAAATAGTTGGAGGAACTTCCCCAAAATATCCACTCAGCTTCCAACAATTTGTGGGTTCCTGTGCCACAGAGATCAATTCCATATTTAATTACCCATAATGATTTTCTCTTCCATCTATTTATCTTGGTGCTTTAGGAACTCCCATCGATTTCCAACATCCTGTTGCAAGGACTTCCACAGCTTAATTACACACTGGGAGAAGAGCCACCTCCTCTTGTTTGTTTTGGATTTGCAACTTCTGGTTTCACCTGATGTTCTGATAGAGATGGGGAACATACTTTTCCTGTCCACCCTTCCCATACCACCCAGTGATTTATAGTCCTCTGTCATAACCACTCTCACACATCTCCCTTCCAGCCTGGTGAGTCTTCATCTCCTTACTGATACAGCAGCCACAGCAGAGGTTTGAACATGTTGTTCTGAGGTTTCTCCAACTTCCCTTTGTGTTCCCTTTAAAGCCAAGGAATCATCTTTCAGATGCTCCATCCAAGGGACCATGAGCAGCTGAAACCTCTTCCCATGAGGGTCTGTGTATCCTGTATGGGCTCAAAACAAAGAGGCTGCCCAACATGGAATCACAGAACCATGGAATGGTTTGGGTTGGAAGGGACCCTGCAGACCATCCAGTTCCACCCCCTGCCACGGGCAGGGGCACCTTCCACCAGTCCAGATTGATCCAAGCCCCATCCAGCCTGGCCTTGGGCACTCCCAGGGATGGGGCAGCCACAGCTTCTCTGCCCAACCTGTGCCAGGGCCTGCCCACCCTCACAGGGAAAGGTTTTTCCTTAATATCTAATCTAAATGTCTCCTCTTTTAGTTTAAAATCATTCCCCTTTGTCCTATCACTATCTGCTTGTGTGAAAGGTCCCTCTCCCTCTCTTTCATAGCCCCCTTATGGTGCTGGAAGGTCTTCTCAGAGCCTTCTCTTCTCCAGGCTGAACCACCCCAGCTCTCTCAGCCCAAGGGGCCCATCAGGCCAAAGCAGCTCTAGCAGCTCTAGTAACACATTCCTTCTTGCTCCCCATAGGAGGCAGGAATTTGCAAATGATCCTGTAGGGATCTGTTTTTCAAAAAGGGGAGAAAAATGCCAATATTTTTATATTGGATCCCAGAGATACTGGAAGGGACAAAAGAGCAGAGATTTGAATTTCTCTGGGATGTTTTCCCTGAATGAAAGCCCAGAGGATGGATGACATGACAGAGCAGGGATCTCTGAGCAGGGTTATCCTGCATGAACCTCCCCCCATTCCCTTGCCATCTGCACTAGTCCAGGTGCTGGGTTTGTGCACCCTCCCTGCTGGGGAAGTGGCATCTTCACTGCACAGACCAGCACAGGGCAGATCTCACACGTGCTTGGCTGGGCAAACATTGTTGTTTGTAAAGTCAGCAGGGACAGGAACAAGCCCTGGAGGGCTGGGATTGTTCTCCAAACACTGACACACAAGGCACCTCTAACAGCCAAGGCAGGAGGCTCATTGATCCCAACCCACAGCCTGGGAAGGTGGGAAGTCTAAGAGGGCAACTTGTTCAGTATTTTCTGCTCTTGATCACAGAAATCAGAAACTTGCAGAGACTGTTTCGTCCTCTCCCTGCTTCTTTGTTACAAGCAGAGCACCTGGAGAGGTGCTGGGAGCACAGGACTGTGGGGTGTTCAGGGGTGCACAAACACAACCAGCCCTTCCTGTGAACACAGCTAAGCCTTTAAGAGGCTCAAACTGAACCACAGGATCACCAGTAGATCCTGTTGGAGACCAGCTGGTGCTGGTTGGCAATAACGGCCTGCCTGGCATGAGAACATCCGTCAGTCTCCCCAGCACCTTTCTGGGCAGTGTCCTGAAGCTTTGCATGTCAGGAGTTGGAATTCATTGATCCTTGTGGGTCTCTTCCAACTCAAGATATTCAATAATTCTGTATTCTATAATTTGCCTGTCTGGGACATCCCAGGAAACCAGACTCATTGCTGTTGATATCACAACTCCACCAAAAGAGATATTTAGATTAAAGATACTTCATCATTCCAGGTTCATTCAAAATCCTGTTCATTCAAAACCCCACAAGTACATTATGGTCAGAGATCATCAGCAGACACCAATATGAATAAAAACAAGCATTAATAAGAAAAAGAGACAATGCTGGGTGTTTCCAAGCTTTCCATTTTGTCACCACTGCAGCGTTGTGATGCTTTAAGAAGATACTTAAGGAGAATAAGGATGTTTAAAAGAAAATACCCCCACCAAGCTAGAAGGTTTTAGACACCACGGGCTGAGCAGAAGCCAGTCAGACATTCAGTACAGAAAGGCAGTGACCAGCCACAGAGAATCCATGGAATGATGAAGGTTCTGGATGCCCAGGATGAGACCCTTAGCTGAGCAGAGGGGTAGGATGGACACAGCACAGCAAATACCCTCAGGGTTTGGACACAACATGATTTCAGGGGCTCCCTGTAAGCAGGAGGAGACAAATTCCCTGTCAGCAGACACAGTGGTGTCCTCAGGCTTCAAGAAAAGACACCAAGAGAGCACAGGAGGAACAAATTAATGATGCTGGGCACAACCCAAAATCCATGAGGTCTTGTCAGAGACGGGCCAAGTCTTTAGTGAAGACATGAGCTGGGTCTTGGCATGGTGTGTACACAGAAGTGGCAATCAGGGAGGAAATCAGAGCCGAGGGAGAGTTGTTTCAGATGGGAAAGATTAAAATGTGTTTGGGCTGTGAGGAGCAGAATCAGAAGGCAGTGGAAGGGCAAGTAAAAAGTGAGCCAAAGCAAAAGGGAGCATCAGGTGACAGAGTGAGGAGGATGGTGGGGACAGTTCTGGGGCAGGAAAGGGGCTGGTGGAGGGAAAGGAAGAAATGTGCTTGTTTGCCAAAGTCTCCTTGGAACAGAGAGCTCCAGTTCAGAGCCAAAACAGGGGGAGGATGACTGAGGAAATCAGCTTCATCACGAGATATCCCACAGCAGGAGAGCAGAGGAGGGGAAGCGGGTGATGGAATGTGGCCAGTGCTGGTGGGGTGGCCTGGGGGACCCGCAGAGAGCCAGAGGAACTGAGGAGACAAATTATTTTGTCCCTCTGCAGGATAGCCCACACTGTGCCTTAGCCTAGGGCCACCTCCAGCCAGGGACCAATGTCCTCCAGGTTATGCAATGTATTCACAGGTAGCAGTGCAGGTCCTGCCACAGAGGTAGCTGCAATCACTGAGGGGTGGAGGACTCAGGACGTTCTCTCACGGTATTGTGGCTTTCAAGCAATAACCACAAAGTTTGCATTGGCTTGGGTGTGAAGTCAGGTCATGATGCAAGCAGATAAAACGAGCTTAGGCAACTGGCATTGCAGCTCTGAGCCAATGGAGAGGTTGCCTTGGTGCCCCTCTCTTGAGATCAGCAGACACATGACCCTGACTACAAAACCACCCAACTCTCACACCTTTCCTTTTTACCTTCCCAGATGTCCAAACACCTCTCCTCCTCCTCCTCTGGCACATGATATGAAACCCACTTGCCTGTCCATCACCATCAGGGTGTGCAAAACCTCATTCAGATCAGACATGTGGTACTGGGCAGGTCCCACACCTGAAGGAAGAAGACTGAGGAGGTTCCTGATGCTCAGAGTTGTCCCAGGAAGGCACTGTCCCCAAGGGCAGCACCAGCTATGGCATGGCCACCCTCTAGTGGCCACCACTCCTGCACAGAGACATCTCCTACATGAACACCCGTGGCTAACTCCACTGTGGTAGGAGATTAACTCAGGCACACAAAGAAACCTCTGTGGAAAATCTTGCTCCCTCTTGCCAGCCATTTGCAGCAGTGCTGAGTGGGGTCACGGTGCAAGAGTTCACTGACTGTGTGTTAAAAATGTAGGAAGAACTCTGTAAAAATTAAGATGCCCCACAATGATCCCATCAGTTTGCCCTAATTTGTGGTCCAACATAACCTTTGCTCTAGTCAGCACTTCACACCAGCATCACAGGGTTCAGCTCACAGGTGAAACCCACACTGCCTGGCAGGACTCAGCTACTTAAATATCAGCATCTTTTTCATCTGGGGGCATCCTTGGGTATCCCACCTGACTCTCTGGAAAGGTATAGATCTCCTGTGCCTCCTATGCCACACCTTGCAGGTGTCCTGGGCCTGGCACTGCAGCTCCCAAAAGAAATTAAGAGTCTACATTGAGGCAACTGAATTTAGCCAGAGGTGTGCAAGGTCCTGTTGTGGTCCCCAGAGGTTTAATTAAGGGTCCCTGGAGAGCTATTCACCTCCTCAGGAAGTGCCTGCACGTGGTCAGAGGAATTTCCTCCAGACATTATTGACTGTGTGGGCAGGAGGCTCGGTGTGGCTGCCAAAACATGGATCACTAATGTTATCTGGGATCTCCTGCAGTGTCTGGGGAATCCTCTTAGGGATGTGGCACAGATTCTTAGGATGGAGACACGGCCACTGAACCAGCAGAGGGAGGGGGAGAAGGATATGCCAGGCAGGAGACCCTGGGTGTCTAAAACAGCACTGAAAACCTGTATTTAGGCAATGGAATCATTGCCCAAGTCCAGATGTGTGTCCAGCCCATAGGACAATGAGAAGCTTGGGCTGTGTTAGCTTTGGCCCAGGAGAACTCTGGGATGCAGAATGCTGATTCAGCAGGTTTCTAAAAATGCCAAACCCCCTCCCAAAACAACGAGCCTCACCCACGAAGGAAAGACACCACAACAGCTCTGTTCTCCAGCAGCTGCAGCAAACAAGAGCTGTGTCAGAGCCCATTCCAGCAAGGAGGCACAGAGGAACAAATTGCCCAAGAAAATGCAAAGAATTTCCTGGCATGGGCAGCCCTCCTAGCATGATCCATGCTCACAAGCTGGAAATCCAAATCCTTGTGCTGTTAGCTAAAATGGGATTTAAAATCACATCTCACCAGTGCTGTGAGGTGGTGATGCCTGGCACGGGCAGGGATCAGATGTAAAGGCATTTAGAAGGCAGGAGGAGTTTTCTGAAGGAATTTCCTTGGGATGAGCCAGTGGGATGGAGATGGGAACGTACTTGGAGTTTGTTTTGTAGTAGAGAATAAAGCAAAAGCCTCAGCGCTGGGAGAAACACCACTGTGGGTGATCCCATCTCTGCGTGTCAACACACCCTGGGAACATCCCAGGGTTTCAGGAAGGTAAAAGGAGTGTTGTAACCTCTGTTTCATAACAGAAGGGAAAGCACAGAGACTCCAGGGACAAGCAAGAGTAGGAGCATGGATTACAACCCGACACTTTCTCCTTGACCTGGCTGTGAGGACAAGCCACGTCCCTTGGCTGATACTCCTTGGGCTAAAAATCAAACCATTCAGGAAAAGTTTCTGGAGGTGCATCCAAGACTTCCTGAGGGTGGCCACAGAACATGGAGATGGGCCAGAATCTCCTCCTGAGCAGAAAAGAAAATGCAGGCAATGTGTAAAATCACTTTTCTTTTTCTACCATGGCCCCAGACAATCCAGGGGACACCACTCCATGGCTTCATCCCTGCAGGGGACTGGGCAGCACAACCTCCCCAGGGAATGGAGGTCAGCTGAAAACCTCATGTGGTTTTGGAGCACATCAACACAGGGCTGCTGAGCCTTATTTTAGGACTTCCTCCACCACATCAGTTAATGAAATACTCAGCCCTGCAGTGAGGCAATGATAAGGCTGAAAGGAAACTGAGGCACAGCCAAGCTGTGCATCCCAAGCAGAGGATCCCAGTGCTGTGCCTTCCTCCAAGGAAGCCAAGCTTCCTGGCAGATGAAGTAGGCAGTTTCCAAAGCAACAGTTGAGCTCTGGAGTAGTTTTGGCCAATCCCCCAACCCATGTCTGATGGCTCAGGTGAAAGTTTTTGGTGCTGGTCCTGCATTTACTGGAACAGAGTGAGGATGAACAGCTTGGGCTGCCCTTGCAAAGAGCCAGAGCCTTAACAGAAATGACAGGAGGAAGCTGAGCAACCTCCAGGATGTCCTCCCCTCCACTTCTCCATTTTCCACAGCAAAAAATGAGATGAGAGGGTTGGGACATGCCCTGGTGAATCTGCTCTGGAAAATCTTTGCTCCACTGCTGTCGTTTCCTGCCCACCTACAGCCAGTGGCCTCAGTGTTTGTGCTCTTGGCACAGCCCATGGGCCCGGGAGCTGAGGGAACATTCAGAGGGCTCGAATGAGTAGCAGCCCTGTGTTTGGACTGAATAGCAAAAGGACCTTGTGTGGGTTTCCCTTTCAAAGGCAGCTGAGAAAAGGTTTTGTTGCAAATCCCAGGCCAGAAGTGCCAGAGAGCCTTGAATTCTGATCTCTGTGCTTGTTTGTGCCTATTTCATTTCTTGATTTACTCTTTAGCTGCTCTAAGGGGTGAAGCAGCTCAGAGCTCTTGCAAAGAGGGCTCCTGCTTGTCCTGGCCAGGCAAGGCTGGGGTCTGACCTTTGTCTTGGAGACCCACAGAGCCCCATAAAGACCCAAACACCTTTCCATGCAGGACATCATTGCCATGGGAATGCCCAGTGATGCAACCTCTGTTCTACCCCAGACCCTCCCAGACCTTGGCAGGGTGTTAAGAGGGTTCTCTTTCACTCAAGGGTTTTTTCCAGCCCAAACACAGTAAGAGAAAGAGACACAGAGTGTGGATGGAGCTGTAGCCTCTGGAGACTTTCCCCTTGTTCACAACCTCTGCCCCCTGACCATCACATCATCCTGCAGCTTCTGTGTCCTCTTAATTCCCCCAAGCATCCCAGCAGCCCTGATGGGAAAGATGTGCTCCCTCCCAGCTAGGCCTGACCTTAACCTGACACCTCTCAGCTCATCCTTGGACCTGGCTGCAGTTTCCCACAGATCTGAGATCTCCAGGCTTGGTGGTTGTGTCTCACTCTGCCTTGGAAGGAAGGCACAACACATTGCCTGGAAATGCTCTCATGCCATCAAAATTCATCTCCTTGGTGGGCCAGCACCATGGGAAGCCACAGGTGCAGTAACCTGGTGCTGCCTCTGACAGACATCTCTTGGTGTCCTCTGAGTGCTCCTACAGCCACCACTCAATGGCACGAGGCCCACAGGAAAGAGCAACAATCCTCAGCCATGCAAGGGCTTCTACAACCTTGAGGTATCACTGGTGGCCATCCCAGCTTGGTGAGCAGGGACAGGACCCAGGGAATGGCTGGAGCTGTGCCAGGGCAGGGTCAGGTGGGATCTCAGGGAAAGGCTCTTCCCCCAGAGGGTGGTGGGCACTGCCCAGGCTCCCCAGGGCAGTGGGCACGGCCCCAAGGCTGCCAGAGCTCCAGGAGGGTTGAGATGATGCTCTGGGGCACAGGGTGGGATTGTTGGGGTGTCTGTGCAGCACCAGGAGCTGGAATGGATGATCCTCGTGGTTCCTTTCCAACTCAGGATACTCTGTGATTTTATGATTCCAGTCATGGAGTGTGATTTTGGCTGAGCCCCATTCTTGGCACATGTGCTCCAGACCACGTGTTCCTCCCTCAGCCAGAAACCAACAGGGAGAGCAGTTTTATTGCTGCCAGTAAAGTTCATGAGGGGCTTTCAAACACAAGTACCAAGTGATTCCAGGTAAGCTGCAAAGCAGGGAGCCCCAGGAAGGTTTTGGGTGATGCTGATCTATGGCCTTGTCTTGAGTTACTGAAGGAGGAGAAGCATAAAGGAAGGAGAGGGTTGGATTGGAAGAGGATAAGGATAAATATTACCTTATGAGTATTAATATTTAGTAGCCAGAACCTCAGTCCTTGGATAGTCTTTGAATTTAGATATGAAGCCCTTGAAAGGGCTTGGAGGGGTTTTTGTGCCTCATATTCTCATAGGTGCCAATTAATTAGACAAGCCAGCCCGAGGTGAAGGAGGATAACCCAAACCAGAGTGCATGAAGAAAAATAATTATTCATGAATAATTCAGAATGAACAAAGAAGCCCTAATTTAGGGCAAACCTCACAGAGGGAAATTTGGATCTAAGATTTATTTTTTTTTTAACTGAATTTGGAATTTGAGTTCAACTTTGGAGCTGCAGAGACATGAGTTATGACTCCTGGGCATCACTGCCATGTGCCTGTGTTGCATGTGCTGCACCCAAGGGCTGTGTTTGTTGTCCCTCAGCCACTGTCACTGCACACTCAGTGCATCACATGTCTCCAGGGATTTTATTCTTCCTGGAAATCCGACCTCAGCCAGGCCAGGCTCCAAGAGGGAACATCCTGGCCCTCACTCTGCAGTCCCCTGGGTTGACATCAGGATAACCCTGTTTCTGTGCAGGGAGTGCCTCCTGCTCTGCACGAGGGAATGACCTCGCTGTGCTCCTGGCCCTGGAAAGCTCCTTGGAGAGGGCTCAGTGTCTCACAGCTCTGCACTGACACTGCTCCCTGCAGAGCCTCCCATCCCACATCTTGCTGAGCTGAAAGACATGAGGGGGATGTTCCAGCTCTGGAGTGAGAGAGGACCTTTTCTGTCCATAGACTCGGCATTTCACCCCCTGCCAAGCCTTGTTCAACTCAGCACTTCAGCCCACACCTGTAATTCCAGGTGTTCCCCCAGGTCATTTCTCTGCAGCACAAACAGCCCCTTCCCTCACTGCCTCTTGCAGACCACCCAGATTTTCTCCAGCTGGAGACACTGGAGTGTTTCCCACCCACCAGAAAAGCTCTTCATCCCTTCTCCAGCCAAGGTCTGGCATTACCCCAAGGGATGTCTCTGGCTGGGATGAGCTCAGGCTCTCCCAGCTCTCTCTGGAGCTCACATACCCCCTAGGGAAGCACAGATGCTTCAGACAACTTGGATGAAGGGATGGTGGCCACCAGGCTCCCTTCCCAACCTTCCCTCAAGGTGCAGGGCACATCTTGCTCAGCATGGACCTTTCCAGGGATGTGAGTACTTGGCACCACCATGGAAGGCTCAGCAACCTGCTGGATGAAGCCCAGAGTGGGGAAGCTTTCCCAGTCCCTCAGGGAGGTCCCTTCCCATCCATCCTAAAATCTCAGTTTGCAATGACAACCAGAGTCAGATGCCAGAAGAGACATCGTGACAGCGAGGGGAGGATGGATCCTCCTGCCTCTCCCTCCTCGCAAACCCCATCAGGCAACATCTCCAGCTTCCTACTCACTGCCTTAAAAAATTAGGAGAGGGGGGAAGGGAAGCAAATCTCCATCCCGAGCTCGTTTTCTCCCATCAGAAAGCAATTTTCCATGATTACAGAGCTTGCTATTCTGGGCTGCAATTGCGAGTTTATTGGTTAAGAGCACACCAGAAACTCTGGATTGTGCCTGCATTAGGAGAAGCACTCAAATCTCATCATCCTCTGAATGAGACACTTAAGGAAACATCCACAGCAGTTACAGCCTTTGATGGATCCCTGCTTGTGGCATGATTTAATGTGCTTATAGAGGGAATAAGGAGAGGAGAGAGGGAAGAGGGGGATACAGCTCCCAGCAAATCACTCCCGTCTTCACGGAGGAGGTTCATGAGATATTGATCTGCTCTCAAGATTTAAAGCCCAAAAAGGGAATCAAGTTTAAGCAGATGAAAAGTCCCCTCTGAAAGTGCAGGAATTGTGCAAGATGTGCAGGAAATACAGAGCAGGCAGATGAAAAGTCCCCTCTGAAAGTGCAGGAATTGTGCAAGATGTGCAGGAAATACAGAGCAGGCAGGAGCTCGTCAGAGATTTCCAGCAGCCTTCACAGCCAAGCAAATTCCATCCTGGGATCTCTTTGCCAGACCACACTGAGATGGGGCAGTTGGGGCACACCATGGGACAGATGTGACCAAGGGGATGCCCTTCACACATGGTCTTGCTGCCCAAGTGGAAGCTCCAGAGACCCCTGAGCATCTCCATCATCATCCCAAGAACCCACTGAGAGATGGAGTAGTTCTCATTTCACAGAAATAAGGAATTAGGACAAGCAAAGGAAAGGCAAGAACAGATTTAAACCCAAACCCTAAAGGACCCAAAGTCCCTTGGTCAAAAGGTCTTTAATTCAAAGGACTAAACCTTAATGGATTATCTATGGTTGATGTATTAGAAATGTACCAAGATCACTCAGACTTACAGCAAAACCAGGGGACTGATTTTCTTTTTTTTTTTTTCCCTGAACCACAATTATCTTTCCAAATCGTGGAGTCAACCTTCCACTCTGTAATTTAAAATGAGTTATTTTTAAGAAAAGGAAAAAAAAAGCAGAATAAAAATATAAACACAGCAAACTTCAGTGACGTGAAATTGATATTTTTGCCAACATCTGCTTCCTGGAGAGGAGATAATCTTGAAAAGATTTTGCCTGCAAAGGAGAGAGCATCTTTAGCTTAAATGCCTTGTCGAATGGAGTAGGAAAAAGCTCAGTCTAGGGGAGTTTAGACAACCCTTTCCTGCACCAGAGACAAAGAAACCCGGCCAGTTTGGACCGTCGGGATTTATCCCTAACGCCGCCAGTGTCACTCCAAGGCTGCCCTTCAGTGGGACCCACGCGGGACGGGGTTTATTTACCCAGCCCAGGCTGTGCTGACGCACTTCTTGTACTCGTGGAGCTCAGCCCGGCATCTGCTGCCTCCCAGCAGCTCCGGCTCGGACTCCCATCCCTCCTCCACCCCCCAGGCTCGTTGGAGAGGACAGAAGGTCATTTTCCCGGTCACCACGCGGGATCCAGCGCAGCGACAGCAGCGGGGGTGCGGATTTCCAGCCCAGCTCCTGAAGTGCGCTCAGCGAAACAAGAACACCTTTTAAGCGTCGATTTTCCACCATCCACCGGCCGAGCAGCTCCCTCTGCTGCTGCTGTTGCTTCCAACCTGACCCGAACTGAGTTTGCAGACATGAGGAGCCACCAGAAGCAGCAGATGAATTTTGGACAGTTTCTGGCTGGCAGAGCAGAGTCTCTGGGATGGAAGGAGCAGCTGACTCCCCTGTGACATAAAAACATGCTCGATGACACCTTAAACATCTGCAGGTGACCCAGGTTGTGCAGGAGACACCCCACCCCCCTCCACAGCTGGAGGTCAGCAGATCCTGGTACTCCAACACTGGGCTGAGCCCTGCTGTCCCTGTGAACAGATTCCACATCAACTTCAAGGTTCTTAGTTTATCTTCCAGCCTTTGAGGTCCAAGACCAAACAAATGCCTTCACTGTGTAACCAAGTGCAGGAAGATCCTCTGCCTTCTCCCACACTGGTGCTCCCACTCTGTCTCTGTTCACATCCCCCAGTGGGACCATTCCCAGATCAGATGAGCAGAAATTCTGGGCACAGGGCATCCCAACACCCTTTCCCTGTTTCCTTTTGAAGGTGTTTCTCTAACCACCACACACTCTGCCTCCAGTCTCAGCTGGAGTGCAAATCTTGATGGCTTCTCTTGCACTGGCACAGGTTGGGCAGAGAAGCTGGGGCTGCCCCATCCCTGGGAGTGTCCAAGGCCAGGCTGGACAGGGCTTGGAGCAACCTGGGATAGTGGAAAATGTCTCTGCCTGTGGCAGAAGGTTGGAATGAGCTGATCCTTAAGGATCCTTCCAACCCAAACCATTCTGTGATTCTCTTGAACCAAAGCATTTTGTCAGCCCAGCATTTGCACCTCTGGCCCTTGGAGCTGCCAAAGATGGGGATCAGAAGAAGAAAGGTGAGAAAAATGGTCTGCTGGCTTGGTGAACATCACACAGCCATGGCAGGAGAAGCTACCATTGCCATGGTAATGACAATCCCACAGCCATCACTTGTCCCCAGGAGATCCCCTGGAACGTGCTGGGCAGTGGGTATGACCCAGCAGGAGACAGCCCATCCTGGGCTGAGGTACAGAGAGGTGACAGGCCCCACCTCAGTTCACACATGGGGAAACTGGGTGGGATGGGTGTGTGATTTCACACAAAGTTGGTGGTGAACTGAAAATGTGTCTCTCAGGCCCTGCCATGAGGATGAAGCTGCCACAGAGGGGTCACTGGTTCTGTATGTGTTTAGTGAGGGGAACCCAGGAGGCTCCAGCTGTGGCTGGACAGCCCAGAGGGAAGGCAGGGGGACATGCAAACTGCTCTCAGTCACCCCTTAATTCTTCTACAGGGAGTGACAGCAGTGACAGCAGCCTCCTGCCAGCCCTGATGATGGAGGAGGTCCAAGGGAGGTGTCCATCCAGCAGGCACATGGAGGAACCACCAGTTTGGTCACCCAACAGCTGCCGGACGTGCCTGTGTCCAGGTCACTTCCCACCCCTGACCAGGCTGGACCTGATAACCCCAGGCTGTTTGAAGCAGTGACCCAGAGGTGAAGAGCAGCAGGGTTTATCTCAGAAGGTTTATTTTGCCAAGGGTGTCCACCCTGAAGAGAAAACAGCCAGCATCCTGTTTTAGAGCTGAACTGTGCAGCTGGGTGGGAGAGGGACAGCAAAGCCCCTGCTTAGGGACAGTGGAGGAGAGTTTTACTCAACATGAACTTAGATCCATCATTCCAGGACTCTGAAGAGCCCCCAGCACCTTTTTCCAGCATCTTCCCCTGTCTGCAGCCTGTGACCTCTGAAGAACAGGGAAAGGGTAGGACTTACTCCCCCAAAAAGGTGGAATGGTTGATCTGGACACGCAGGAGCTGCTCAGACTGGAAGTGCCAGCTCAGGGAAGGCCCCAACTCAACTGCAGAGCTGGGAGAGGGATGTGCTCCCACAGCTTTGATCCATGAAGTGTCCCATCAGTGCAGGACTCCAGTGGAGCACCTGGGAGGTGGCACCACCCACAGCCACCTCCAGACCAAGTATTCCCAGCCTGGCTGGGCTGTGTTGGGCTGCACTTAAGGAGATTTCTGCTCCTGGGGGAGGAGGTGGGTAGAGACAGCACAGCAGGAGCTGTGCAGCATCCCTGGATGCAGAGGGAAGCCCTGCAGGAGAGCAGCCCAAGGAAGAAAGGAGGACACAGCCCCTTTACAGAGCAACATCCACCTGGTTTGCTTTCCCTCCCAGCAAGTCCAGCAGACAGGGGGACATATTCCTCTCTTAGAATGGACATTTGGTGTGCAGCTCACAGAGCCCCAGGAACCTCAGCCCCTGCCTGTCCAGGTCTGCCAGGCCTGGCCCCTTCCACGTAAGGAGCAGGAGGATTCATGGGGCAAATCCAGGTGACTCCACCACCTGCCAACTGCTGGCACTGCTGAAATTTTGGCTTGTAGGCACGAGCTTCCAGCTCAACCATGACCTGTTCCCATCAGGACACCAGAGGGGAGGGAATCAGCAGAAGGGAGAAGAGCCAGAAGAGCAGGGAATGAGATGCAGTGACCAGGTGGATATTTCAAAGTGTTTGTCCAGCCCTGATCCTGCCAGGGACCTTCTGCAGCCCCAGTTTCCTCTCTGATCCTGGCTGGAGAACCACTCAGAGCAGTGCCAGCGACACAGAGACTGACTTTAGAGGGGATTCAAGCTCCAGGAGGAAGCATTGTCACAAAGGACACCAAATGGGAAACAAGAATGCCTGGAGCAAGAGGAAACCACTAGAGAGGTGCCTTCAGGAGAGCTTCATGGTCCTGGATACAGCAGGAGACCCAGAGAGATTTGGGTTGATGAAAGAAAAGCAAGTTCTGCTTTGCACAGGAGCTACAGAGCCCCTTATGGGGGAGTGTGGAGGAGCCAATTTTAGGATGCTTCACTTTTCTCCCATAACCTGAGGGCAGGCAGCTCTTGGAGGCATCTAAAATTACTGGATGGAACTTCATGATGGAAAAGCAGAAATCCAACACCACCAGAGCTTGGACCAGGGTGAGAAAACTCAGCTCTGCATCTCACACCACTGGCCTTTCAGCAAATCCTGCCTGGAACAGCAGCAGCTCCTCAGAATTGCTTATCTGTGGCTCTGCCTGCTCTTAAGTGGAGCAATTTGATGATGTCAGTCCAATAACTCTGGGAATAGCTTAAGAGGAGTCATAAATCACTGACAATAAGCTAATTACTTGAGCTAATAGCTAAGACAAGGAATACTTTGTTCTAAAATAGAGCAAAATTTGCCAGAGACAAAAAAACAAACCCAAACCCATATTCCTCCTCATTGCTTTCTGCTGTTGCTGTTGAGAGGAGAGCAATCCTAAAAGAGGTTGGCTGTGGAATTAATTGCTGTTTCCCTTTCTATCAGGCAGGGGGAAGGCCAAAGCAGCTCTTAAGGTATTGCCAAATTTGAGATCTCTTGTCACCAGCTCATTCAGGAGGAAGACTTTGTGGAAGAATAAGGATCCAAATCATGCTCCTCTATCACACCTCACAGCAGACTTGTGTCAACTCTCACCCAAGGATGTCAAAATTAAATGCTGCAGGATGCTGAACCTCCTGCTGCCCCTTTGCTCCTGGAGTTATCCTTCTTCCAAAGGAATACAACAGGATCCTTCTTGTCCAGCTACATAACTGGACAAAAAACTTCCCTGAATTAGTTGTGTCTTCCTCCTTCTGGTTTGAAGTTTGACTGGGCTGACAAAGAAGTTGCTGCCTGGAGCTGGTTTTTAGGGTATTTTTGGAAATCACCTTTTTTTTTGATGGAAATCTGACCCAGGGGGTTGCTTTGCTATTCCACCATGGAATCCTCTCCAGCATTACAAAATGCCCGGACACAGAGCTGGTGGAGGTGCCCAAGAATCCCCCATGAACTTCAGCCAGAAATTCCTAAAAAAACCCAAATTACTTCTCTATGAACAAGTTGATCCCTCCCACTCCTCCACATCACTCTGGATTTGATGGACCTGCTGTGTATCCCCTCTTTTTCCCCCAGTTGGGAAGTCCTGGCCAGCCTAACCCTTCCTCTTGCAGAAGGACCTTTGCCATCTTCACAGGGCCACAGGGATCTGAGACACCTGACTGAGAACCTGCAAGAGAACCATGTCCTTCTAGGTCAGCCACCAGGGGACAGATGGGACATCCCAGGTGACACCAAACACCACTTGGCACTTACACTTCAGCAGCTGGAATGAACTGGATGGGATGGGGATCATCAAGAGAAACCAGAGGAATGATGGGGGCACTGGTGAGGCACCTGTTGTGTGGCAGATGTGATTTTCCTCCAGAGGGTTATTTGCAGATGGATTTATTCTAAAATCTAAATTCCTCACCATAGTTCTCATCCTCTCATGCAAATAATGGTTCTTTCAAAGCAAAAATAAAAATCAAGGGACACCTACCTTGGCATCTCAGGGCAAATCTACCCCTCAAACCAGCAGGCTTGGACAGAGGATATCAGAAGGGAGGTAAAGCTGAGGGAACCTGTTCACTCCCACCTGACTCCAAGGCTTTTGGGGCAATGACCAAGCACCAGGTTCCATAAACCCAAAGAAATTCCATCAGTGGGAAGGGTGAGAGTGTTTCTGCTCACCCTGAGCTGTTTGTGAGATTTTCCATGTCTTTTTTCACTTGGGAGCCCTAATTAATGACAGATGCACAAACCTCCTGGGCTAAGCCTGCCTGAAGTGAGTACAGGAGAGGGACCAGCATTCCCTGTGCCCAGCCCTCAGCAGGAACCACGGTCAAGGGGGTCAGTCTAAAATAAAAAGCTTCATGGTGTGAACTTCCCAGAGGAAGCAAGTTCTCTCCTGGAAAGAACAGAATGTGTATGTGGCAGGAGCAAAGCAGCTCCTTGGGGGCTGCCTGAGCAGGAAGGAAGATGTTTGGATTTATTCTAGGTGTGAAACTTGGCCAGGGAAGCTTGCCAGGTGTTTGTGTTGGCTCCCCTTGGTCACCAGGCTGTGCTTCCAGGGGGAAGTTTTGCTTTCTAAAGCTGGTCCCTCAATATCCATAGGCAGGAGAAGAGTGGACAGACAGCCACAAGGTCTGGCTTACACTGGTGGAAAGGGTCAGGTTAGAATCATAGAATCAGAATGGTTTGGGTTGGAAGGGACCTTAAACATCATCTAAATCCAACCCCTTATCCTGGGCATGGATATCTTCCACCAGCCCAGGGTGCTCCAAGGCCCATCCAGCCTGGCCTTGGACACTTCCAGGGATGGGGCAGCCACAGCTTCTCTGCCCAACCTGTGCCAGGGCCTGCCTACCCTTGTAGGCAAGAATTCCTTCCTAATATCTAATCCAAATCTCCCCTCTTTAAAACCATTCCCTCTGATCCTATCACTATCTGCTTATGTAAAATCTCCCCTTAGACTGAACTCAGCCTCTGGCAGGGACCACAGATCCACATGGATTTGCCCCATCCTCACCTCTCCATCCCTGCCACCTCCTTGTGGCTACAGAGAAAACCAAGAACCCAGGTGGTTGTTATTATTTTGGGGGGATTCTTTCCCATTGGAGTAGATCAAATCAAATATCACACCCCTGTTGTAGGTAACCCAGACCTGCACAGCTCAAGACACCCACAATGCTGCAACTTCCCACAGCCAGGGCCAATTCAGACCAAGCCTTTGTGCTTCCAACCACCTTCCTAGTGTGCAGGAACTGGAAGGTCCTGAGCTGGCCTGGCAGCAAGCTTAAAGCAAACAAGAGGAAACCCTGTTTCACACCACTCACAGAGAGGGTGCAGCTCTGCCAACAAATCCCAGCATCACAGCCATGGGAAATCAGGCTCATCATGTCCTGCCCCCCAGCTGGCTCCATACTCAGGCTTTCCTGAATTGCAAGGGGTTTCCTTCCCCTCCTCTCCCAGGGTGTGAAGAAACAGCTTCTGTTCTTTAACTCTTCCCCTTCCTATATCTTTTGCACAGAATGATGCACTCACATCACCTCCTCCCTCCACTTGTTTTGCTTTCTCCCTGCATTTCTCCCATGTGGGACAGAGGAAAGCATGGAGACAGTTGTTGCTCCTCTGCTTTCCTCTAATCTTCTTAGAATCATAGATTGATTTGAGTTGGAAAAGTCCTCTGACATCTCTGAATCCAACTATTAACCAAGCACCACCGTGCTCATCACTAAATCAGATCCCTGTATGCCACAACCCCACAGCTTTTGAACAATTCCAGCCAGAGTGACTTCACCTCTGCCAGTGCCTGACCTCTCTCCATGAAGAATTTTTCCCTAATATCCAATCTAAACCTCTCCTGGCACAACCAGAGGCCATTCCTTCTCCTCCTGTCCCTGTTCCCTGGAGCAGAGTCTGAACTCCCCCCTCCTGGCAGGGATTGCAAAGCCAGAAGGTCCCCCCTGAGCCTCCTTCTCTCCAAGCTGAGCCCCCCCAGCTCCTCTTCATCAGACTGGTGCTTCAGATCCCTCTACAGCTACATTGTCCTCCTTTGGACCTTCCTGGCACCCCTTTTGTTTATTTTTCCCCCTCTTGCTTCTTTCTCTCCTCCAGTTTTCCCCTTCCAAGTGCTCACACCCATTCTGAAAGCAGCAGAAGGGTGGGATTGTCCCTTCATGGTTTGACCACACTTGTGCACATCCCAGCTGCATCTCCTGGGGCTGGTTCTCCTCTGCACCTCCCATGGCTTTCCTGGAGCCACAGCCATTTCTCCTGTTTTGCCCCATTCACAGTGCCCTGAGTGACATCCCCACGGTGAAACAGCCCAGAAAAAGTTTGCAGCACAGCCCCCTGTGGCAAAGGGGCACATTGCTGTGTGTGGAATCCAAGCATGAGAACTGGGATTGGAATGGCCAGAGGACTTCCCAGGGGAAAAGGAGCCAAGGCCAGACCAATTGTATCCATGCAACATGGGATGGATGAGAGAAGGGAGGACTTCTAGAGCAAACTGTTCCCAGAATCATGCACAGATTCCTCTAGTGAGGGGGACAGGAATTTACTCCAAAGCAATACAGGCTCCTCAATGTCTCATGCTGCTTGTCCTCTTGTCACTCCAGCACCTCCTGCACCAAGGACTCCCTTCACTGTTGGGGATGAGGACCAAGGAAATTCTCTCTCAGACCCACCTCTACTCACTGAAGGTGTTCAAGCTCCCTCCAGGCAGTCACCCCTTGTGTATAATGAACCTTCACACAGAATCATCATGGAATGGTTTGGATTGAAAGGGACCTTAAGGATCATCTCCTTCCATCCCCTGCCATGGGCAGAGACACCTCCCACCAGCCCAGGATGCTCCAAAACCCCATCCAACCTGGCCTTGGACACTCCCAGGGATGGGGCAGCCACAGCTTCTCTGCCCAACCTGTGTCTGGGCCTCAGAACCTTCACAGTAAGGAGTCTCTTCCCAGATAAAAGAGGTGACTCCAACAGAGCAAACAGCTCTTGATTCTGCTCCAGACCATGCACACCCCTTTGCTTGGGATGAGACCAAATGTGCTGAGCTCACAAAACATCCTGTATTTTGCTGACACCTGCATCCAGCAAGGTCCTTGGGAGGTGATTTGAGGACATTCTTCAGCTACAAATGTCCTTGGTTTCATCTCTCAAAGTCAGACCTTTATTGTCATGGAAAGGATGTTGTGGTGAGCACTGTCACTTCCACTCACTGCTGGGAAGTGGAGGTTGCTCCCAACCAACTCTCACATTCCCTGGATCATTAACCCATGTAAAGCTTTTAGGGCATTTCTGAGCAGTCCTGCCTCTAAATCACTACCTGACAGAGCACTGGGAAGAGAGATGTGCATCAACAGAGACCTGGGCCACCAAACCTACCTGCTCAGGTCCTGATTGGAGAATCACAGAGTCATTTAGGTTGGAAAAGACCTCCAAGGTCATCGAGTCCAAGCTTTGACCAATCTCCACCTTGTCAACTAAACCACAGCACTGAGAGCCATGTTTTGTCTTGATGTTGGACATTGGTTGGAGACAATGGAGGAGTCTCAGGTGCCACCAGGTGCCTGTTTCCAGGCCACCAAAGCCATCCTGGGTGCTGAGTTTGAGAAGAACCTCTCCAGTCACACCAGCAGGTTGTCCACTGATCTGCTCCAGCACAGGTCTCAGTCAGTGCTGGGTACAAGCCACGTGTCCTGCTTGCCCAAACTGTCTGGATAACCACTTATCCAAGGTCAACACTCCCCTTAAACAGCTGCTGCACCAGGCACAGGAACACCTCTCACCACATCCAGGGGACTTCCCTGTGTTCCTTGGCAGAAAAAGCCAACATCCCAAGCTCAAATGGAGTTTTCAGACTGGTTAGGGTAGGAATGAAACCCCAGTGCAGGACACATCTCAGATGCCACACACAGATCTCCCAGATCATGCCAGAGCTCAAACAGTTGGAGAAACCTCCATGCAGAAACTATTCCTGTTCATGATCCCTTTAGACTTGGCTATGGCACAATCCACATTTCCTCTGCAAAGAGCAGTTCCCATCCCAAACAAGCCTGTGAAGGCAGATAGGGGATATTTGTCCCATGGGATGGTTTTTGTTGGACTGGTGTGAACTGCCTCACACAAACAGCCTCTTTCAGTCCCCTGCTGCCACAGGCACCTGAGAAAAAAGAGTCACATCCCTTAGAAAAGAGGACAAAAAAATATTTCAGTCTGAAAAACACAGATGGAACATGCACAGAATGACAGATTTTTCTTTCTGGGATCCCTCCCTCAGGACACACAGGGACAGATCCAGACTCAATACCAAAAATCTACATTTTGTCTTTCATAAGGATTTTATAGTCCCTCTCCACCATGGTGAAGAAGAAACCCACAGCCAGGGGGGAAAAATGCAAAAAAAAAAAATCTAAATAAAACTACCAAATGCCTCCACTCACCTCCAAAAAGGAGGAGTTACATGGGGATAGAAGATGAAAGATGCTGGTGCAGCAACCCCTGATTTTCTATCCCCTTCCAGGGCAGGCAAGGTGCCCATCCAGGAGGGCATCAGTTAAATCCAAGTCTGAAACCCCAAGAAAGGGGATTTTTGCAGACTGTGCTCAGAGCAGAAGGATGTTGTGGAATTAAAGCCCCACATGCAGGTGTGGGCACTGTTGGGGACAGTTTTGCTCCATCCCCAGTACCAACCACATGTACAAGTGCTGCCAGCACAGCCCATCCAGAGGAAATCATTTTGGGATTAAACAGGTGGAGAGACACAACTGAACGAGCACAGAATCAGTCACTGCCAGCAAGGAGAGCCCTGTGGCTCCTCCAGCCTGGCAAGGAAATACAAAGTTCACACAAAGAGAATCAGCAAGGAAAAAAAAAATCAATTGTATTTTAGGACCCCTAAAGTAAAAACCCCACAAGTCACATTCCAAATGCCAGCATTGCTTTTCCTGGCTTTTCCAGGAGCAGAGGGGCTGTTTCTCTCCCAAGGGAAGGCTGCAGAGCTGCTGAGGTGAGAAACAGTGGCCCAACTTCCACCTGGTGACGTTTTACAGTACAGGGAATTTCCAGAGATTAAAAGATCATTATGCTTTGTTTGCTAATTATCCTCTGCAAGTGACTTCCCTTCATCCCTCCTTTTGTTTTGACACATTTATTGTGTTCTTTTGATCTCCACCTTTGCAGTGACACCGTGGATGATAATTTCCAACAAAGGATTAGGTATTTTGATATCTCCACAAGCAGCATCAGCTGTCACTGTGGCTCAGAGGCAGCTGCAGCATCTCACAGCCCTCAGGCTTCGGGGCAGAGAAAGATGATCCCCAGCTGAGATCACACTGAGGGGCTGGAGCGTGTTCAGGGCAGGGAACGGAGCTGGGAAGGGGCTGGAGCAGCAGGAGCAGCTGAGGGAGCTGGGGGGGCTCAGCCTGGAGAAAAGGAGGCTCAGGGGGGACCTTCTGGCTCTGCAATCCCTGCCAGGAGGGGGAAGCCGGGGTGGGTTGGGCTCTGCCCCAGGGCACAAGAACAGGACAAGCAGCCTTAGGTTGCACCGGGGGAAGTTTATACTGAATATTGGGGAAAATTTGTTCTCAGCAAACCAAGAAGCTCCAATAAAAAGCCTCCTACAGTTTGAGAGCAGGCAGCTCCTCCAGACTAGTAAAGGCCAGTAAGCAGAGGAGGACAGAAGTGTTAGATCTCTCCAAATTTGTCCTGGGAGGTAAATGGGAAAAAATCTGCTGTTTGGGGTGGAAAAAGGTTTTACTTACAATCTGCTTTTTATCTGTGGAACTCACTGCTGAAAGTGTTCCCGAAGATTTTAAGGTATTACATTTTATTATTTATAGCAAATTTCTACATGAAATCAAGGCCAGGTTCAATGGGACTCTGAGCAACCTGGTCTAGTGGAAGATATCAGTCTCCCAGGCACTCAGCAATAGGACAAGGGGGCACGATG
>JAWWLZ010000139.1:71173603-71186447 GCA_035041345.1 Poliocrania exsul
GAAGGAAGGAAGGAAGGAAGGAAGGAAGGAAGGAAGGAAGGAAGGAAGGAAGGAAGGAAGGAAGGAAGGAAGGAATTACTAAAATGGGGAAAAAACAGCAGAGAAGCCCATTTGCCACTCAGACAAAAGACAGGGCACTCTTCACATGCTCAGATAAAGCTCTGGAAGCACAACCTCAGTCAGAGAAGGTCCTCTCAGCCCCTTCACCATGGGCATCACAGATGGTGCCATTGGTAGTCATCTCAGTGGGAGAAGGGGTGGGGGTGCAAACTAATCCATTTCAGAGTTTTCTGGTCTCTACAGGAGCCCTTGGTATTCTCCAGGCCATGAGCAGCTCCTGGGGAACGAGGGACATCACCAGAAGTGAGGCTTTCTCTGAGCTCCACATGGAACCACAGGGAAATCACTCATGGCCTTTCAGTGCTTGGACCATGGAAGAGGCATCTACAGCAGAGGACAGGTCTGTTCCTGGAAAGAAAAGATGCTTTGGGATCTAACAAGGGCACAGTGCAACCAAATTAATCCCACAAACAAAGGTCTGCATCAGTAGCTTCCCCCAAAGGCAGAAAGCAGCCCTGGGAAAAGCAGGGGCATGAGCCACAATGCCCCAATACAGCCACCAAAAGCCTCATCAGGATGCACATCCCAAACAGCACAGACTGACCTGGGATGTCCAGCCAGCTCAGCCCCTGAATTCCTGTACAAACATCACTGCAGGGCTCTGGGCTCGCTCTCAGCAGAGCTGGGGCTCCAGTGGGAATTGCAGCTGGAGATGTAATCCAGCAAGAGGCAGCTGGAGGGAAGCAGAATTCCATCGAAACCACACAGGGTCGGAATTGCAGAGGCAGCAAAAGCTGTGAACAACCTGAAACTCTGCTTAGGCCAAGAACATTTACATCTCATTGGGGATCAGCAGCACGGACAGGCCAGCACGTTCAGACCTCAGGAACACTGACTCAGGAATTTTTGGCACGTTAAAGTATCTCATCTGGAGCGGTTTTTTGTCTGTTTTCTTGCTTTTGAACCATCTTTTCAGGCTCCTCTGTGCAGCTGAATGAACCAGGCATTTTTCTTGCATGAAATTCTGCACATGCACTCCTCCTGCAGACACTCACACAAGTCAGGGCAGTAAGAAAAAGCACCAGGGATTGTGGCCAACAGTTCGAATTATCTGTATCCCTGGTGTATTTTTCTGAATTACTTGCTATGATAAATTTTTTATTAATTGATTTTGTTAATTTGGTCCCTAAGCTTTCCTTGCCTGGACCAGGATCACCTTGTGCGAGATGCAATGCAACAAAAATACAGTTTATTGTGCAAAGAGATGGATTTCAACTGCAATTTTAAGCTGTGTGTCAAGTTTGCACCAAACTTGAGGTGCTGGAGCAGGTCCAGAGAAGAGCAACGAGGTTGGAGAAGGGAGTGGAGCACAAGTGCTGTGGGGAGAGGCTGAGGGAGCTGGGGGTGTNNNNGGGTTGGACTTGATGATCTGGGAGGTCTTTTCCAACCCAATCCATTCTATGATTCTTTTTCAAACCTTTGACTCTTGGAGAAGGGAGTGATGCAGAAGTAGGGTCAGCATCCCAAAAGGCACATCTGAAGGATGTTTGGCAACATATCCATGCAAGGCCAGGTTGGAAGGGGCTTGAAGCAACTTGGTCTGGTGCAAAGCATCCCTGCCCATGGCAGTGGGTTGGAACCAGATGAACCATAAGGTCCCATCCAACTCAAACCATTCCGGAATTCTATGGGCAACCCCCCAACCCTTCTTCCCCCCATTCCCATGTCCCTCTCCATCAGTGGGTGAGCAGAGGGGAGGTCTGTACCTGGGACAGCTGCATCCATCACTGCAGGAAATCCTGTGGAGAGAAGGGACCGTGTCTGGGAGAGGAAGGAAGGCAGGGGAAACGACTCTCAGGATTCAAAGTGAATATCCTGTGCCAGCCTCACCCCAGGCCCTGTGATGCTCATGTTCCCACCAGGATTTTGAGGTTTGGCTCAGGGCCTAACCCCATTGTGGATGTTTTTAAAAAATATCTATATTTATTAATTTGCTTTAGAGCTCCCTTCTGTGGTTATCCCTTTCCTCTTCCCTTGCTCCTGCCACTCTCCCTCCCATCACTGCACTGAGCTGGTGTTCTCTGACTGTGTGGTTGGACTGATGAACCCCCAAAGCCACCCAAGACATGACCCTCCAGAGATGCTTCCTCTGGGAAGTGGTCCCAACAGCAACCTGCCAGAGTTCCAGTGTTTGGACAATGCTCTCAAGGACATGATGGGATTTTTGGAGTTGTCCTGTTCAAGACCAGGATCTGGACTCAATGTGGGTCCTTCCAGCTCAGAGTATTCTGTGATTCTACAACCTATACAAGGATGGTAAAGTCACCTCTTTTACCTGCTCATCTCCCACACAAGCCATCCTGGGAGCTCCTCCTGGTCCCATATCCCTCAAAAAAGAGGCAACAAGGGGTTTTTTTCATCCTCCCCAACACTGCACGACCTCCAAACAGCTGCATGTCCAAGCAGTAGGTTCAAGTCAAGAACTCCCTGAAGATGGGGCTGAAATAAGGGGAGGAGGTGCCAAACCCACAACCTTCAAATGGCACAATTTCCCCAAAGACTGGATCTCATATTTTACATCTACCACAGCTCCTCCTTCCAGACAGTCCCCAGGAATTTATCTGGATGACTGGAGTTAGGGGGTTGCCCCCATCTCCACCCCTCCTTGAAGGGCCACACTAAACACTTGGGGCCCAGAGAAGAGCTTTAAAGCAGAGTTTTAAATACAGGTTTCCAAAGTCTCAAGGAGTGCACACAGAGCCCTTTTCCAGCAAGAAAACCTGTCCCTGACCTTTGCTGAAGGCAGAAGAAGGGAGAAGGGGAACATCCATGGATATCCTCCCAACCCCATGCTCCAGTCCCCATGGAAAAACCATCACGGTGCTTGTGTGTCCAGAGATTTCTCCTCCACGCCAGCACTCCTGTGCTTCTGGATACAGCCACTAGAGGATGGCAGCGTCCCAGGCCACCCGCCACACGCTGGGAATCATCGGATCCAGTCTTGGAAAACAGCTGTACAAGGCACCCCATCAGTGCCGGGGGCTGCCAAAAATACCCATCCCGAGTCACCCCGGAACAAATCACGAGCTGGAAATCTCCAGCCCTCAGCTCTGCTTCACATCCCAAGCAAAGGCAGCCCCTTCAGAGACCAGGAATTGGGATTTACAGGGGATCAGCCCCCACGTGTTCCCTGGTCCCCTCAGGACATGGGTGGGTGGGTGTTTTGCTGAGTTACCTGGTGCATTTCCAGATGTTACTGCCTTCCCTCCTCCTCTGTTTGTGACCACGGGATGGTCAGAGCCACATCATCAGAGAGTCCCTGCCACCTCCATGGTTTCCTGGTGTCCACCATCTGATGGTTTGACCAGAGCAAGGACCCTCTGGGCTCTCCATGGGGCCATAATTTCCAGCAGAAAGTGGGAGCCTGATGAGCTGAGGAGATGGAGGTAGCCCAGCACCTCCAACCCACCATCCCCTCAGGACACTTCCAGGGAATTTTCAAGACAAATGACTGGAAATTACAAATGCCAAAGTAAAAGCCCAATTATGCCAAAAATATCCTGTCTGAGCCACAGCTTGAAGGAATATTCTGCCTAATGAGGAAGCATAACAGGCAAGCTGAGCTGCAGAATGAGATGAGCTTTGAAGAAGGACTATCTGGGGAATAAAACATCATTAGTTCTATCAAAATAAGGTCACAGTTATGAGTGTGATGAGACCTAAGGCTGTGTGTGCCTTGTCCATGGGTATGCATCACCCTGCTGAGGACACAGAGTGGGTGGTCCTCAGGGATCCACTGGGAACACGTCCTCACTCCCCTGGGGTTGAATCCTGCCCAGAGGGGCAAGGGTTCTCCAAGCAGGGAAGAAAATCCTCATTTCCTCATGGGTTTGAGTAAAGCAACCAGGACATCAGGAAGAAATAATTATCTCAATATGCAAATAGATCCCAGTATGCAAATAGATTGAATTTGCTCCTGCTTCCTTACAGGGAATACTGGCAGCAGTGGTGGCATCTTCTCCCAGCTGAGGCCACCTCTGGCTTTCCCCTTCCCTCCCACCAAGACAGACCCAGCTTTGCTGAGGCATCTCAGCCAGCCTGGTGGATCTGCTGGGCTGGTCCCAGTACACCAAGGTCTCTCTCTTGGACTGGGGAGCCCAAAATGGGACATGGACTCCAGACATGGCCTTGCAGTGATCCCACATCCTGCTCTGCAGATGTGACATCTGCCTCTGCTGAACTTCAGGGGGGTCTTGTTGGCCTCATTCTCTGCCAAATGGATGCCCTGCTCCCCAATTTATTGTTATCCACAAAATGCAAAGACCCACTGTTAGTTCTGGGAATCCCCCCAAAAATGTTAGAGGCTGCAGGGAAAGAAGGAATAAAGCTCCTCCAAGTGCCCCTTTGTTTTGGCCATCTGTACCAGCTCTTGGGTGATTTAGGGGGCCAGAGGGGCACAGGGATACCCCATCCTTCCCAGGATGTATCCCAGCCCTGGGGAGGGGGACCCAGTGGCACAGAATCCACTCTAATTAAAGGCTCTGATGACAGTGCTTTGATGGCAAGCAGTTGCATAACACCAGGGGGTGTCCTGCATGAAGGGCAGGGCTGGAAATAGATCCCCCAAATTCCAGCTCTCTGCTCCCTGCCTCCCTCCCTGCAGCCGTGCCAGTGGCCTCTAGCCTGGCACAGGCACAGGATGGAGCTGTTGGCCCTTGGGAAGAGGTGATTCCCCTCCATGGGAAGCAGAAGCACTGCTGGTCTCCCACCCTGTGGTGCCTTTCAGAGGGGTCCCCAGCTTGATGTTCCCTGCCACCCTCACATGGATCATCCAATTGAGCATCCAGACCCCTTTTCCTCTCCAGTGGGAATTTCCACATGGTGGCTCAGCATTCTCCACCCAAACAGAGTTATAAAAAGATACAGCAAGACCTGAGGCTCATCCAACAAATTCCTCCAGCGTGAAGGGTAGGTTTTCACCAGGGACTGGGCTGAAGTTTCAGAGCTGCAGCCAAGTCCAGCTGAGTCAAAGCTCCCTACCAGTTTGCCAGCTGGATGTGATCTGCCCCAGATTTATGGGGAAGGCATCCAGCCAGAGGCATAGGAAGCACTGCCCAGGTCAAGTGCTCCTCACTCAGGCACAAAACAAGGCATCAGCTACGTGAATGGAGTCAACAACCTCCTCTGATGGACCAGCTTTCTCCATGGATTGTAAATAATCCCAAAATGCTCAGCTCAAAAATTCCTGCCCTGTGGAAAAGCCAGTGGTTGGAAGGGCACCATGAGCTCTCCTGGCTCTGCCTGGGGTTGGTGGGACAGACAGTGAAGAGCATCTTCTGGGGTCCTCCAAGGAGGGTGGCTCTGCTGCAGCACCCAGGCTCAGGGTGGGCTTTGGCCTTTTGGTCACCCAAAGCCACCAGCCTCAAAAATCTGAGGACACCTCCCAAGATTTTTGGGTTAACCTGGTGGCACTCACCTCTGCCAAGGCCTCAGGACAACTTTGCATTGAGCTGCAGGTCTCCCAGCCCTGCTCTGCAGAGGTAACAATCCTCTCCAGCCCAAGACAAAGCTCTGACCTTGAGTCCTCCAGTTTTTGAGGAGCTGCAATGTTTTCCAGAACTTCCCACTCTCTCTTCCCCATGTGATGATGTCCCACATGTTTCCCATGGGAGCTGCTGATCTTTTCCCCTCTATTCCCAAGGACAACATGAAAAAAAACATCACTTGGTGGCCTGAGAAGGGCAACATCCCAAAGGTGGGAGTCTCCAGGGAGAACAGGTCACCCCAGTGGGCTGTGCCTCGGTTTCCCCAGCTATCAGAAGAGGATTAGTTCACTTCCAGCATGTCATGAGGGTCAGGAATAAACACTGCTGGGACAGGATCAAGCATCAAGGAGGCAGCAGCTTATCTGGGCTGCCCTCAGGACTGCCCAGGAAGAGGAGATCTGGTGAGGCATCACCTCCCCAATTAGCCAGGTGACAGGCAGGGACAGTCACAGGTGGGGACACGTGGTGTGTCAGCTTTCCCTGTGCCCAGAAATTACTCCAGTTGCTGAGTCCTGGTTCTTCCCATCTCCCCATTTATCAGGAGAGTAAACATGCAGAGGGTTTATGGGGAAAGCCCCGATGCCACACCTTCCCTTTCAGCCCTGCCACCAGAGTAGGAGAGCAGGTGAAGCTCTTTCTCAGAACATCTTCCATTCTGGAAGGTGCTTCTGGCCTGGGATTTTTCCTGGTGGAGATGTGTTTGAGGAGGATTTCATAGCAGAGCAGAGCAAACACCATCAGCATCAGCCCACATTCCTGTCACTGGAGCCCCGAGCCAATCCAGGAGCAAGAAATTCCCTTCAAGGGTTTTCATCCAAATTTTCCACCTGGGGAAACTGAGGCACAGGGATGCAGCTGGGAAAGAGGGTTCCTAAATGTTGCTCCTCTGAGACCATTGGAGAATTTTGGGGTGCAGGATCTTGCACGTTCTCACACTTTCTTGCCCAGCTTGGGCAGGGTGAGATATGTCGACCTCTTCACCTACTCTGTTCCTGGAGAACAGAGTGGAAGATCCCACCTCTCCCTCCTCAGCCACAGCCTCTTCTACCTAATTCAAGTGTCATAAAGAGCTAACCTTCTGCTGTTAGAGGCTTGGGAGCTGTCCTGGGATCGTTTTCCCCGGGGTGATGAGATATCTGGGTTACTCTGCCCAGGCTCAGATTGCAAACCCAGCACTGCCACTTCCCACCTGCTCAGCCACGAAAATATCTGAGTCCCTCTGTGACACCCATGCCAACTTCCCAAAAAACATCTGCTCCCCTCCGTGGTTGCCAGGGCTGGAGAAGCTTTGCAGGAGCACCACAGTTGTTGTCTGCAGGTGCTTTAGGAAGTTCCTTCTCACCCCAGTTTGGTACAAGGAGTGGTAATGGCATGGGGGGCTACAAGCCCTCATTGGTGGGTAAAGACAAACCCAGAAGCTCAGCTTGGATGGTGGGGTGAGCATCTCATCATCCTGCTGCCAGCACAGCACCATTTTTATCACATGTTTGGTGTCTCTGTCCAGTGTGGAGGTTCAGAAAGAGGAAAAAAACTGTTAGACTGAGATTGGCTCAAGGGCATAGAGCCTGATGCTAATAATGCCAAGGTTGTGGGTTCAATCTCTGGATGGGCCAGTCATTTAGGAGTTGAACTTGATGATCCTTGTGGGACCCTTCCAGCTCAGAATAGTCTGTGATTCTATAAATGAATTCTCTGACTCAGCAAGTTCTTGTAAACCACAAAGCTGTGAGAAAGGCCAAGGCCTCGGCCAACAATCCCTCTGGAGGGAGGATCAGAGAAGAGCCCTTTCGTGTGACTGCTGATGTGCTCAGCACTTCCCTCTCCCCGCTCTCCCAGCCAGGCTCAGCTGCTCCAGGGAAGGCTTGGCTGGCTCCCTGTGTTTACATCCCTGTGGGATGGGATCAGGAGTGCAGGCTCTGCTCGAACTTGCAGGAGGTAAATCTGCATTTGGTGCGAAGGGTGGGGACTTTCCTCCCTCCCAACTTAAAGACAACTTCAGAGGAGCTGCCTCAGCTTCTGCCTCTCCTCAGAGCACAAGGAGAGCAGGCATTGGATGCCACTTTCATGGATTCTTCAGATGTGGAAGAGGAGAGTGAGTCAACCTCTGGACTGGGGCCAGTGGTAGCCAAGAGAACAGGGTGCAGAGGCTCCATGGGATTCATTTTCCTTGTTTTATTTTGTTGGTGTTTTGTTTTGTTTTTTTTAATTTAGATAGATATTAAACCAATAACACACACACACTACCTAAAGTTCACTCTGTGCACTACCTGAAGCACACCAGAAGAGTGTGTTGGGTCCCAGATTTGCTGTCCTCAGCTCCAAAAGCGTTAAGTCATTAGAAGAGCTCTGGCCATCCCATCTGCTGGATGTTACAGTGGTGGCTCTTTCAAACCCAGAGATCCTTGATGTTGTCCATCACACGAGCTCCCATTTGAATCCTCTGAGATTACAGAATCATGGAATGGTTTGGGTTGGAAGGAACCTTAAAACAAGATCTCTATTTCCACCAAAAAAAAAAAATCCAAAAAGCAAATTTCCTTCAAACCACCTAAAATTGGTCCATCCACCCTACAACTCAATCCATGTGTTAGAGGGAAGCAGCTGCTGCTGGTGAAGTGGGAATGGTCTTCCATTCCCAACAAAGCTACTCAGAAGGGTGTAAAATCCCTGAAAGTGCTGAATCCTAGGGGGATGCCAGCAGCAGATCACAGGAGCTGTGAACTCCAGCTCCTCCAAAGGCTTGTGACCAAGTGTGCCCCAAAAATATGCCTGGGATGGATCCCACCTGCAAACTCCAAGCACTTCTGGACAGGCTGTACCTGTAGCAAAAACCCAACCAAAGGGCTGGCAGAGCTCTGGGGTGAGACAGTGAGTGTGTGTGTGACTGTCTGAGCCTGCAGGGGACAGCTTGGACCCATTCCCAGTTTGGAGCATTCCTGTCTCTTTATGGCTGATGTTCTCCAGATGTTTTGTATTGCAGGCTCATGTGGAAACCCAGGGCTGAATCCTGCTCAGCCCTTCATGTTACACCCGGCAGAGAGGAGGAGGACGGGGATTTCACATCACTCTATCCAAATCATTTATTATATTTAAAGCATAAAGCAGCCCTGGGATGCACCACAGCTGCCCCAAAGGGCCTATTCCTGTGCCTACACTTCCTTCTGAACACTTTTTCCCAAGGAAATACCCACATGTGATCACCCTGTCTCCACAAACCCATCAAGGGCTGTTAAACAGAAAGATACGGATACAACCTCTGGCTCACGAAGTCTCGAGGCAGCAAATTTCCAGAAACTGAGTGAATATAATGTGGAAAGCATTCCCCTGGCTTGGCCCTCGCCTTGCATTCCTGCAGAGCAGTTCCCCTCAGTCCTGGCCACTGGATGGATACCAGCAGAGATGGGCCATGGCTCTGAGTCAGGAGGAGCTCTCAGCCCACCATGCATGGGTGTCCCTTGTCCATACTGTCCATTTTCAGTGGATTTTGTAGAACCCGAGGACCCAGCTGGTGTCACTCCCTGCCTGTGTCTTCCATGGGTGGGATGATGTGTCAGTGCATTCCTAAAGGAATAAGGGGGAATTCGATTCTCCTCCTTCAGCTCTTGGCTCTGGTTTGGTCCCTGTAGTGGCCGTTCTGGTGTCCCATCTCCAACAGGGGACATGGGTGTGGCAGCACTGATGCAGCAGGACATCACATTCCTGTGCTCCAGCCACAGTGCAGCCAGTGCTTACAATGTCTTGGAAAAACTGGTTTGACCTCCCTTTAGGAAACTTCCTCATTTACTATTAATAGAGCTTTAAATCTTTTCTTTTTCCAAAGATATCCCTCCTTTGTGCTTCTCCCTCCTCATCCATCCATGGTCCATACATGAAGAGCAAGAGCAGTCCTGCCCTCTCCCCTCTGCAACCTGCCCATCACTGGGGCTGCATCCACCTGAGCCCACGTTTCCATTTGCCACCCACCCTCTGCTCTTCCCTGCAGGCCCATCCTTGTGCTCCTGCCAGGACAAGGGCACTCATTCTCATTGAGGGTCTTTTTCCCAGAGTGGGAGAGTTCAGGCAGAGCCTGTTGGTGTTAACAGGGTGAGGGAGAGTCTGGCTGCCTGGCAGGAATTCCCAACTGCTTCCTTGCATCTCAGGAAATCGCCTGCATTCACCAGCAAACAGTCCCTGCTCCAGCAGAAGCAACTTGACAAGTTTTCCTGAAAACTCAGGAAAATCCCCATGGCAATCAGCTCTCCATCCTAATAGCACTGAGCCCAGCTCCAGGCTGTGCCCTACCTGCCAAGGGCTGGGCATTCCCAGCAGGATCAGTCCCTGCTTGTGTCTCCAAGTCCCACAGCCATGTTTCCCCCAGCTGAACCTTTCAGCAGTGCCCAGTGATGTCCAGGTTGTTCACTTTCCCCTGGTATATTTTTGGCATGGTCTGGGGCAGGAGCAGGAGGATGAGGATGGACTCACACAGATGCAGGTTGTGCCATCTCCAAGCATCTGAAAACAGGCTCCAACCCAATTTACTTCCCAGCATGGATGCAAACAGCGACTGCCTGAACTCCCTGTTTGGGCTGGGAGGATCCTGTGCTGCAGCCAAGCACATCCCAGAGAGGAAGAGCCACAGAGTTTTGGTTGCCACCCAGGAGCAGTACCTGCTCTGCTCGCTCAGCAAGGTGTGATGCTCAGAGCAGGATCACTGGGTGGGTGCAAGGACCAGAGAGGGAGGAGTGTCACCCTTGGGCAAGCCCTGCCAAAGCAGTGTTGTTCCTTGACTCACAAAGCCATTCATGAGTCAAAGCTCCTGGATAATCTACTGCTATAAGGAAGAGGAAGAGTCTGCACCGCGCCACCCACCCCACAGAGGGCTGGGCAGGGGCAGAATCAAAGTGCTGCTGACACCGTGGAAGGGCTGGAGGAGAGGCCTGAGGAAGCAGCTCTGCAGCCCAAGCGTGGAGCAACACAGGTGCTACCGGCTGAGCAACACCACCACAGCAGAGATGAAGTGAGGGAGGTTCCCCACATCCCGCTTCGGAGGCGGGGGTGGGATGGGCACACTCTGATATTTATAGGATCATAGAATCATTAAAGTTGGAAAAGCCCTTTAAGGTCATGGAGTCCAACCATTAACCCACAAGGGTCCTTGGCTGGCCATGCCCCCTCTCAGATCGCCTGGCAAAGCCACTCCAGAGACTTTGAGGGAAAGGAGGGAGAAGGGGACGCAGGGAATGGGGAGACCAAACAATAAGAGTGGATGAAGAAGTTGAAAAAAAGGAAGAGTGAAGAGGATTTTTTCCAGTGAAGGAGCTGGAGGAGGATGCTTGGATGTAAAGGCGTCCAGGGCCAGGCAGTGCTATGCCATGGGCTCTGGGACCAGAGAAAAGGGGATGGTCTGCAGGAGCCCGTCCTCTTCCTCTGCCCACCAGATCTCACATCCACAACACCTGCATGATTGGCTTGGCCAGGCTGGTAAGGCTGGAGGTGCCCTTGACCACCAGAGGATATGGGGACAGATCAGAGAATCAGGTTGGAAAAGCCCTCTGAGAGCATCAGTCCAGTTGTTCCCCCAGCACTGCCAAGGGCACCACTGACCCTGTCCCCAGGTGCCACATCCACATGGCTTTGAAATCCCTGCAGGGATGGGGACTCCACCCCTGTCCTAGGCAGCTGTGCCAGGGCTGGACAACCCTTTCCAGGAAGAAATTTTCCCTAATATCGAAACTAAACCACCTCTGGCACAATTTGAGGCCATTTCCTCTTGTCCTGTCTCTTGTTCCCTGGAAGCAGAGCCCAACCCCCCTCAGCTCCTCCCTCCTGTCAGGGATTGCAGAGCCAGAAGGTCCCCCCTGAGCCTCCTTTTCTCCAGGCTGAGCTCCCCCAGCTCCCTCAGCTGCTCCGGCTGCTCCAGCCCCTTCCTCAGCTTTGTGTCCCTTCTCTGGACATACTCCAGCTCCTCAATGTCTTTCCCATCATGAGAATTGAACCCACAGCTCAACCCAGCCAACCAGCTGAGTATCAGCTTCCAGAGGGCATAAAAGTGCAGGTACCTCCTTGGGTCACCCTGCTCACTCTTCTGTTGTGACCACACTGGTTCCATCAGACCCATGGAGCAGTCCATGGAATTCCTTGCACCGATGGACATAGTTCTAACTCACCACAGTGAACCCAAAGCTCTGCCACCACCTGCAAGCACAGGTGAAATAACACCAGGAAAGAGATCATCTCTGTCCTATAGCCATGATCCACCCAAGGCAGCCTCAGAGGAGCAGGAGATCCTGACAGGATGTGGGAAGTAGTGACTCAGGACTTCTGCCACCACTCCAGCCTCCACTCACTTCCCAGGGACACAGAGGTCCCACCTCTGTGATTGTCACCTCATCCGACAGCAGACCTGCTGTGGCGGCATTCATGGTCCAGCATCACCACAGAGGAATTGAGGGGAGAAAGGAGATGTCTCCCACCATCCCCATGGGACAGACACACCCTCCCTTATCACCCCATCTCCATAAGGTCCGGGCATGCAGCTGGGCTGGATTCAAAATGCCTTCACTCATCCAGTAGGAAAAACTGGATCTTCCCATACATAGCATGGGTGTTATCAGCAGGATAACATGGAGCAGGAGCAGGAAGAAAGCGAGCAGTGTCGTTCTCTCTGTGGGCAGGGTGGGAATCAGAGCTTGCAGACACATCCCCACACCCTCACTGGTCTGGGTTTGGGTGCCCCTGTCCCACATCCTCACACTGCCAGCCCACAGGCAGGACATGCCCACCCAACCCTCCCCATTCCACCAAGGGGACTTCCTTGTTCACATCCCCACACAGGCAGCAGTGCTTCCCAAAGGGAAACAGAGGCAGGGAGGGTGGTGCATCACAGGAGCTGTTTTCTATAGTGGGCAGCAGATCCAGGAGCCCTGTGCCAGCACCAAGTCCCGATGAACACCATGCATTGCCCATGTCCAGAGGCAGAAGGTCCCTGTTCGTGAAACTGGTTTGGGGTGGGGTATTTTTCTCTGTCTTCCAGGGAAAAGGTGGATGAGAGGCTGGAAATGAGACAGTGATATGCACTCACAGCCCAGAAACCCCCGTGCCCTGGGCTGGTCCCACAGTGTGGGCAGCAGCGGAGGGGGGCATTCTGCCCCTCTGCCCCCTCAGAAGAGCCCCCAAACCCTGCAGAGCTGCCCCAGCCCTGGGCAACAACAGCCCAAGGCCGTGGAGCTGCTGCAGCGAGTGCAGAGGAGGCCCCGGAG
>JAWWLZ010000139.1:71186547-71197078 GCA_035041345.1 Poliocrania exsul
GCTGCAGAGGGACTGGGGACAAGGCCTGGAGGGACAGGACACAGGGAATGGCTTCCCACTGCCAGAGGGCAGGGATATTGGAATATTTGGAAGGAATTGCTGGCTGGGAGGGTGGGCAAGCCCTGACACAGGTTGGGCAGAGAAGCTGTCACTGCCCCTGGATCCCTGGAAGTTTCCAAGGCCAGGTTGGACGGGACTTGGAGCAACTTGGGATAGTGGAAGTTGCCCATGGCAGGGAGGTTGGAATGAAATGATCTTTTTAAAGGTCCCTTCCCACCCAAACAATTCCATGACTCTATCTGTGCCAAGGACAAGCTGCATGCCAGCCTTCAGCGCTTCCCATCGGCGCCGGGCTCTGTCCGGGTGCCCAAGGCTGCCCAGTGTGGGAGGAACGGCAGAACTTGATCTCCAAGTGCATTTGCTTCCCAAATTCACCCCATCAGCTGCCGGCAGCAGATCCCCGCGGGGCCCCCGCTCCACAGTCCCTTCCCAGCCCCAGCACTCCCGGCTACAGGCATGTTCAGGCAAATCCTTCCCATGCGGAGCGGGGATTCCCACAGCGGGAATAAGGCTTCACCCAGAGAAAACATCCAGCAGTTCGGCTCCCTGCCTCATCGCTCAGGAATCCCGAGGTCAGGGAGGGCCGGCGAGTCCTCCCACGGCACCGCGTCAGGCCAGGACGGCGGGATGCTCATCCCAGTGTCCCTGCTGGCACAGCGAGGGATGCTCATCCCAGTGTCCCTGCTGGCACACCGAGGGATGCTCATCCCAGTGTCCCTGCTGGCACAGCAAGAGATGCTCATCCCAGTGCCTTTGCTGTCACAGCGAGAGATGCTCATCCCAATGTCCCTGCTGTCACAGTGAGGGATGCCTATCCCAGTGTCTCTGCTGTCACAACGAGGAATGTTCATCCCAATGTCCCTGCTGTCACAGCTCCAGGACCCGTGGGATGCTAATTCCAGTGTCCCTGCTGTCACAGCGCGGGATACTCATCCCAATATCCCTGCTGTCACAGCGCCCGGGACGGCGGGATGCTCATCCCAGTGTCCATGCTGTCACAGCTCGGGATGCTCATCCCAGTGTCCCTGCTGTCACAGCGAGGGATGCGCATCCCACTGTCCATGCTGCATCCCAGTGTCCCTACTGTCACAGCGCCCAGGACGGCGGGATGCTCATCCCAGTATTCCTGCCGTCACAGCGCAGGATGCTCATCCCAATGTCCCTGCTGTCACCAGGGACCGCCGCGTCCAGCCCTCCTGGGGCAGAACCTGGGGATGGAAGACGCGGGAAGAAGGAGGGATCAGCTTCCCTTGCACGCTGAGAACATCTTCGGAGCAGCGGGAGCTCGTCCCGATGGGTGACGCTGGCTGGGTCACATCCCAGCTCCAGCGGTGATGTCACTTCTCCCGCAAGTGATGCCGTGTCCATGGGAAGGCGACAGGGATGGGAACAGGGATGGGGACAGCCGGCTGAGCTCAGGTGCTGGCAGCGATGAGCAGAGGGGAACAGTGCCCGCTCACACACTCCCAGTGCCACCTCCTGTCCCCTCTGCGTCACCCCTCACGCCACCCTGTCCCCACTGCCACCACCCCCCATCATCTGCCTTGTCAGCGCCACCACCCCGCCCCTGCTGCCATGCCCTGCCCCCATCTGCACCCACTGCCACCCCTGTCCTGTCCCCGCTGCCACCTCATGTCCCCAGTGTCATCTCCTGTCCCCACCGCCCTTGTTCCCACGGTCACCCCATGTCCTCACATCAACCCTGTCCCCAGTGCCGCCCTGTTCCCACCGCCACCTCTGGTACCCACAGTCCCCTCCAGTCCCCACTACATCATCCCCCCGCCCCCAGTGCCACCCTCTGCCCAGTGTCACTGCATGTCCCCAATGTCTTTGTCACCTCTCCCGGCCCCACCCCGTCCCTCTGTCACCCCGTTTCACCTCCTGTCACCTCCCTCTGTCCCCCCGAGTCACTTCCCACTCTGTCACCTCCCCCTGTTCCCTCCGTCCCCGTCCCCCCGTGTCACCCCGTCACCTGTCCCATCCCGTCCCCCTGTGTCACCCCCTTCCCTTGTCACCTGTGACCTGTTCCCCGCGTCCCTCCATCACCCTGTCATCCCCGTCCCCTGTCACCTGTCCCATCCTGTCCCCCGTGTCATCTCCTATCCTGTCACCTATTCCTGTCCCATTCCGTCCCCTTCTCCCCCTGTGCCATCTCCTACCCCGTCACCTGTCCCTGTCCCATTCTGTCCCCCCGTCTCCCCGTGCCATCTCCTACTCTGTCCACCCGTGCCACCCTCCCCGCTGACACCTCCCCTTGTCCCTCGCCTTGTCCCCCGTGTCCCCCCCGTCCCTTGTCCCCGCCCCTCCCCTGCCGTTACTGAGCCCGCGCATGCGCAGCGGCTGCGGCGAGGCCGTGCCCGGCTCCGGGCGGGGCGGGGAGGGGCGGGGCGGCTCCATCCGGGTCCTGCCCGGGCCGGGCGGTGCGGGCGGCGCGAGCCCCGGCGGGACAGCGCGGCGGCTGCGGGTGAGTGCGGGGGGAGGGAGCCCCCTGGGGGGCCGGAGGACCGGGACCCCCCCGGGCACCGCCGAGCCCGGCGGGGACCCCCCTCGGGACCCCCCTTTGGGGTGGGACCCCCTCCCTGTGCCTTCTTCTATGGGGAAGGGACCCCTCTCCATCCTCCCTCTGGGGTGGGACCCCCTCCCTGTGCCGTGTTCTGTGGGGAAGAGACCCTTCTCCATCCTCCCTCTGGGGTGGGACCCCTCCCTGTGCCTTGTCCTGTAGGGAAGGGAACTCTCTCCATCCTCCCTGTGAGGTCCCTGTGCCTTGTTCTGGTGGCAAGGGGCACCTCCTTTCTCCCCTCTCTGGGCAGGACCCTCTCCCTGTGCCCCCCTCTGGGGATCAGCGTCCCTTCTCCATCCCCGCTGTGGGGCGGGACCTCTCCCTGCGCCGTGTTCTGGGCGGGAGGGTCCCTTCTCCATCCTCTCCTTGGGCCAGACCCTTTCGCTGTGCCGCGTTCTGTGGGTAAGGGACCCTCTCCAGCCCCTCCGTGGGACTGTGACCCTTCCAGTGCCGTATTCTGTGGGGCTGGGCCCCTTCTCCGGCGCCCCTGTGGGGCTGGGGCCTCTCCCTGTGCCTTGTTCTGTGGGGAAGGGCACCTTCTGTCCCCGCTTTGGGCACATCCCTCTCTCTGTTCCTCTGTGGGACGGGGCTCCTCCTCCATCTCGCCGTGGGGTGGGACCTCTCCCCGAGCCGCCTTCTGTGGGGCTGGGACCCCCTCCTGACCCCTGTGGGGCTGGGACCTTTCCCCGAGCCTTGTTCTGTGGGGCTGGGACCTCTCCCTGAGCCTTGTTCTGTGGACCTGGGACCCCCTCTGGACCCCTGTGGGGCTCGGACCTTTCCCTGAGTCCTGTTCTGTGGGGCTGGGACCCCTCCCCATACCTTGTTCTGCGGGGAAAGGCCCCTCCTGCATCCCCTCTTCGGGCAGGACCCTCTCCCTGTGCCTTGTTCCTTGAGCCTGCGGTGTGTCCCAGTGCCTTGTTCTGTGGGGAAGGGACCCTCCCCCCCTTCCTCTCCATGGGGCTGGGACCCCTCCCTGTGCCCCGTTCTGTGGGTCAGGGCTCCTGCTCCGTTCCCCTGTGGGTCAGGGGCACCCCGTCCTCAGCCAGGGGTCAGGCTGCCCTCCCTCTCTGCCCTACAGTCCCATGGGGGACAGGGACCCCCACAGGGCAATGGAGCTGCCCCCGTGTCCCTGCAGACACCTAAGGGTGTCTGGGCTGTGCATTTGGAGGGCCATAAGGTCCCCCCTGTGGGGCAGAGGGGACAGCCCAGAGCAGGGGACAGCCCAGAGCAGGGGACAGCAGAGGCTGGGCTGTGCCCTGGGGACCGCATCACTGGGGCTGGGGTGACACAAAGGGACAGGGACATCCCTCCCCTCCCCGTGCCCATCTTGCCTGGACCCCTTGGATGATGGGGAGCTCCTGGGGGTCCCCAGGTCACCTCCGCTCCTGGTACCAGCTCTCTGGGAATCAGACACGTCCCTTTGCTTTCCCGGGGCCGACACAGGACGCTGCGGGTTTCTTCAGCTTAAAAAAAAAAAAAAAAAGCCACGCAGAAATGGGAAAAGCTGCCTTTTTTGAGTTACACAGGGGCTGCTGTTCCTGCCGTGCCGGCACGTCCGTGCCCTGCCAGCACCCGCCGCTTTGGCAGGGGACGTGCGTGGGTCGCCGGGGACGGAAAGGCGACGGATAAAAATGCACCTCCTGCGGTTTTGTGTGATATTTGTTTAGTTCAGCCCGGCTTTGTCTGAGCCCGGGCGCACGGGGGAGGGCACACACGGGGCTGGTCACCCCCACGAGCGGCGCCGGCTCCGTGGGATGTGCCAGCCTGTGTGTCTGGGGGTTGCTTCCCCCCCTCCCGTGCACACCTTTGGCAGGAGGTTTGGATGACATCTTGCTCTGGCACGCTCCTCGCCTTTGATCTCCAGTTTCCTTCCATGGATAACGTGTTCGGCAACACGCGAGCCCGGCTCCGCAGCTGCCGGGGAGGGCGATGCGGTGCCTCCTCGTCCCGGTTTTCCCCAGCTGGCTCCTGCCTACAGCTCCCGGCTTTCCTTTGTCTCGGGTGCCTCCAGGACGGGATCTCACAGCCCAGGGATGCTCTGAACGGAGCAAAGCCGAGCACAACCCCCTCCCAATCCCTTTGTTTCCAGGCGTTTGCGGGCTCAGCTGGTTTTTACGAGGCGTTTTGCGTGCAGATAAACCGACTACTCCATGTCTTTTTTTTTTTGTTCTTGTTGTTCTGAGTTATTTTGGGTGATTTAGTTTGCAGGGAACATATCCCAGCTGCAGGCTGTGCCGGAGGGATGCAGCAGCTTCCTAGAAGGGGGTGAATTCGCTGGAAGTGTAACTGGAGCATCTCCTGGGTGTCCTCCGGTGCCCTCCTTGGGTGAGCAGAACCATAAGGTCTCAGCAGCACACTAAAATCTGGGATCACCAGCCCTTTTCCTGGAGAACTTTGACCCTGATTTGCATGACTGGGGTTTTGGGGATGGTGAGGACAGAGGAAGGTGAACAAAACCCAGGTCAAGGCTCAGCCCTGATAGCTGAAATCAGGCTTTATTTTTTTATCCTTGACTTGATAGAAAGCGAAATACAAGTTTTATATTATTATTATCATCGTTATTGTTTAAGTTCCTGTTTCTGTTTCATTTCCCTCAGGTGTTGGGTTTGATAGTGAAACCATCACCTGGATTTGAGTGCTTTTTTTTTTTTATGACAGGTGTACACAGAGCACCTTGAGCGTGTCAAACAGTCCCTGAGTAAATCAGGGTGTTTGCTCTATTACTTTATTCATACAGGTTCGATGCTCCAGCTGATGCATCTGAAGTGCTTGTGCCATCTGGAGCAAAAATTAAACACTAATTTGGCCTCTGGCCCAGAAAAATAACAACCCTGTGCCCCACTAATAATGGGCTATGGAAGGATAGAGCCCCTGACTGAACTGCTTGGGGGCAATGTGGAAGGAGCCCAAAATGCACTAATTGAGGTATTTAAAACATATTAAAAAAAGGAAAATAATGCTTCCAGCTCTGTGTGTGGGAAGCAGGCGGGAGGGATGATGTGATCCTGTTACCAAGTCAGGGGGCTGATGCCCACAGGTGACATCCTGGTCCTGAGTGGGTGGAGGAGCTGCTGGAGGTGTGTGGTGGTGATGTCCTGCATCTCCCTGTCCTGCTGCTGAAGGAAGTCCCCTCCACAACCTCCCAGGGCTCTGCTCCACCACCTGCTCAGCTCAATTTGTAAATTTTGTCTCTGTTCCTTGGTAAATGTTTACACCAAAGCTGTCCCATCCTGGGGATGGATTCGTTCTCTTCTCCAGCTGGGTTGAACACTCCAGGTCTGCTGGTTGAGTCACTGGTGTGGCCGTTTGGTCAAAGGCTGTCTCAGATTTGGAGGAACAGGATGTGGAGGAGGGTCAGCTGTGCTGAGGCCTCTCGTGTGTGTGGCCCAGGAGTCTCAGATCCGCCTGCTCCAGGTGGTGTGACTGGAGATACCTGTGAAGGACACCTTGGGGTCAGCATGCTCTGGATGTTCTGGGATCTGTTGGACCTTCAAATGAGGAAGACTGTGCCAAAGGGAATGACTGCTGGTTGCTGCCACTGTTCTTGGCTGGAGGCTGGTCCTGGCCATGTGCTGGGGGACAGGCAGGTGATGGGGAACAGGAAGATGAGAGTTCCATGGTGAGGAAGCAGCAGAGCTGCTCCAGACTGAGACTGAACTGATTCTACCCAAGAAGGACTGATCTCCAGTGCTCTCCTGGACTAAATGATGTGTGAGATGACAGAACACCTGGCTTTGCTAAGAGGGCTTTTGTGCTTATGGACCATCTCTCCAGGTGTTTCCCCTTGGGTCACCCCTCGCAGCGACCTCCTGTCACCTCCACTTTGACTGTGTGTCAGAAGATGTGCTGTGAGTGATCCACTCATAGCCATAAAACACCACGTGGATGTGGAAAAGGTGGAGAGAAGCACAGCTGGTGCTCACCTCCACCTGGAACCTTCTGCCTTGGGACGACATTGCTGAGACAGAGTCCTCTCCCACTGGATCAGGCTCCCGCTGCACTATAAACCCAAGCAACCCCATCCCTTGGGCTTATGGCAGGGGGTGCAGAGCCTTCTGGGGATCCTCAGCCACCCTGGAACATTGGTGTGGAAGCCGGGAGGGCATTTGAAGCTCCCCTGGTCCCTGCAGTGTTTGGTGTGGCCGAGCTGGGTTTGTTTATTTTTGTTTCCTGTAATCATTCCTCATAAAGCTGAGTGTTGTTGACACAAGATAAGATCAGCCGGCTCAGACGTCCCTCCCCTGTCCCTGTTGCCCTGGAACCGCTCCGACTTCAGCTGGGAGCGGCCGTGCTGCCCATGTCCCCACCCCGACTCGCTGACAGGGCTCTGAAGTGGCATCAGGGATGATGAGACACGGGGTTTATCTGCAAGTGAGCCCAGTCATCGCCTGAGCCCGGTGGGTGCCACTTGCTTTGCTGAGAAGTACCAGTGACCCCATGGAAAACGTGCTCCAGGAGAGGATCCAAACCCACGTGGTTTCTCCACAGTCATGGGTGGTGGTTTCCTTCCTGATTTGAGGAAAAGAAAAGCCTCTGCATCTCCATGGGCAGCACATGGTTCCTCCATCCTGGGATGCAGCAGGGATGGAGCTGCATCACTTTTGGATGTGTTCCCTCTCAGAACAATAACACAGGCCATCCAGTGTGTTATTTTTCTACCTGTCTGGCATGTTTAAATTCTACCAAAGGGCAAAACCAAACCTGAACAGTTCCAACCACGTGTGGAGGGCTCCCATGTCCTGCTCACAGATGGATGCAGTGCTGGAGGGATGGCGAGGGGAGATGAGCCCAGTCTGGCCTCAGTGCTTCAAGAGAAGCAAAAAGCCCCAATAGCAATGCATGGATGGGCAGCAGGAGCTCATGGACCAGCTTAGCTTAAGCAAGCATAGCCAAAACCTGTCAGGTCTTGGTTTGCTCTGATGGTGGAGCTAAAGCTGGATCAGTCTGTAGAAAATGCAGGAGAGATGCTGAGAAGCAGGAGGAGGAGTGAGGTCTGGGCTGTGGGAAGCTCAGGCAGTAAAGTTCTGCTTTTTCTGCTCCAACTCTGGGACTGTAAATGTGAGAAGCAAACAGGAAAGACTTCTCCAGGTTTATTTTGGCTTTTTTTTCATTTGTGTTTGGGTTTACATGACACCAGGGCTGCTGGGAACAGGTGGGATACTCCTGGCTCCAAGGGGAGAAGGATCTCTGTGGTGGATAATCCTGTGTGAGGGATGGTGTACCAGCCATGTCCTTTGGTCTGCCTTGTCCATGGAGGCAGGGGATGGAGATCCATGTGCAGCACAGACACAAGGGTTATCAATATACTGGAAAACATTGAAGCAACTGAGAATGGTCACATAGGAATTGGGACTTCTCCCCCCAAAAGATGTCGGAATTGATAACCCAGCTGAAGTGCATCTACACCAATGCCCCCAGCGTGGGCATTGGAAGGAGGAGCTGGAAGCCACTGTGCATCAGGAAAGCTGTGACACAGCTGCTGTCACAGAGATATGTGGCATGACTCATGCAACTGGATTGCTGCACTGGATGGGCATATTTTCCAGCATTTACCAGCATCCCTGGCTATCTGGGGAGGTCTCAGTTGATTGGAAGCGAGCACATGTGACAGGTAGCTACAAGAAGGGCTGGGAGGAGGATTTGGGGAACTACAGGGCTGTCAGTCTGGTGACAGGAGCAGATCAGCCTGAGCCATCACACAGCACTTATGGGACAAGCACAGAATTAGGCACAGCCAGCCTGGATTTGGGATAGGCAGGTCCTGCCTGACCAACCTGATCTTCTATGACAAGGTGACCTGCTTGGTGGATGAGGGAGAGGCCGTGGGTGTGTCTGCCTGGACTTTGGTAAAGCCTTTGACACAACTTCATGGAGAGGGTTGTCCAGCCCTGGCACAGCTGCCGAGGGCACTGGTGGAGTCCCATCCCTGGAAGGGATTTAAAAGCCGTGTGGACGTGGCACTTGGGGACATGGGTTAGTGGTGGCCTTGGCAGTGCTGGGCTAGCAGTTGGATGGCCTTAGAGGGCTTTTCCAACCTAACCGATTCCATAATTCTGTGATTTTATTATCCCCTCGGAGGATTAATCTCGCCGTTAATGCAGCTTTTCACTTGCAAAGCGCCTTAGAGGAAACGGCGCCAGGAGAGCGTTTGGAGAGAGAAACTGAAAGTACTGAGAGGAGGCAGCTGCCCTCCCGATCCCAGCCGTCCCACTATCGCTCTCCCTGCCTGTGGAATAGCACTGGGTTTCGGTTTCCAAGCTTCTTGGCCTCATAGGAGTATTTCGGGGAAAATATAAGAGCTCCGTAGCCGTGCAGCTTCTCCCGCTCGGAACCAGAGGGTGTCAGCTCTCCAGTCGGTCCGTTTGAATCCGGGAGGAGCAGCCCGGCAGGTAAGAAAGTGGGAGAAGCCAAATGATCCATCAGAACTGGGTGGGAGGGAGCGCAGTGTCCCACCTGGCACCTTCCAGCCACAACAAATCCTCCCCACCGTCGTGCCCGCCACCGAGCTCTCGGAATTAAGTCGCCGGCGTATCGTAAGGATCGAATTAAACTTCTCTCCACGCAGAGCTTTGTCTCGAGCAGGCAGATATTTCCGCGGCGCTTTAACGAGTCTCGTTTTCCCATTGTTCCCTATAAAAACCCGTCGCCAGGCTGGGCTTCCCCCGGGGCGATTTCCTGGCTCTGTTCTAAACGCAGCTGCGAGGTTGGGGTTTTTCTTTCGCTTTTCGGCTCACGCTTTTCACTCTCTTGGCGTGCGAGATAAAAGACGAGGCTTTTGGAGACTGTGACGGTGGTGGCCGTCCAAAGTGGGATGGGATTGTGCGGCGTTGGGTGGTTTTGTGGCTCAGTAAATCGGGATGGAGCCTGTCTGCTGGAGCTGGCGTGGTTGGATGTCTGTCAGCTGAGCCCTTCATCCCGCTCTGGCTTGGCGTTCACGCCAAAACACCCTCACCATTGTGCTGAACATTGTTTGGGGGCGGCTCTTTGGGAGTAAAAGCGGGAAAAATGGATCATTTCCTCGGTTGCTGCTTTGCCTGGGGGGTGCAGAGTTGTGTCCTCTCACCACCCTCGGGGCTTCCCCCTTGTGTCTTCCTCCTCCTCCTCCCATCTCCTGCAGCGTCTTCCCCGTGCAGCAGGAGAAACGAGTCAGGGAGGTGCTGGGCAAGCGCTGGGATGTGTTGCAGCCAGGTGAGAGGGATGGGGCTGGAGACGAGCCCAGTCAGGTGGTTTATTCCAGCTTTGGGTGCCAAAGCTGGGAGCTGGAGTGTGGCAGGGAGTTCGGAGCTGGGCTTCATGAGGATGGGAAGTGTCTTCCCAAAGCCAAGCGAGTATTTGTCTGTGCCTAAGGAATAAAGGTTATATACTACTCCATAAAAATAGGCTGGAGAGGAGGAATTCTGCTGCTGTCCCATCAGGTACCTCCACAAGGAGTGTCTTTGAGACAAACTGATGGAATTGAGTCCTGGATTACACTGAGGTTGGAATTTGAATCTCTTCAGGTTTCTTTTTTGGATGGAATTTTAGAGAAAAGAAGGAAGCATTTAGGGAAGTTTCATTTCCTTCTTAGAAAACTTCTGTTTTCTAACAAAACTGGCTTTTCCTCAGCAGAATCCCCTGAATCCTTTCTGTCTTCTTTAGGTTTGATTTATCTCAGCTACTGACTTGCTGAGCCAGAACTTCAAACTTAGGAGCAACCCAGGTTGCACATTGCCTACCTCATCTTCTAAACCAATTAATTTATTCTTCTCAGTATTATAAATTACTTGTTCTGAGGGTAGCAGCAGATCCCAGACTAGTTCCACGAGGATACTGTGTTATATTTTCCCACCTTATTACCCAAGTCCTTGCCACCAAGTGGATGGTGGTTGCTGCCAAGCTGGGCACAACTTGGGTTTTATATGAAATACTCAA
>JAWWLZ010000139.1:71200877-71213655 GCA_035041345.1 Poliocrania exsul
CTGCTTCTTGATATACAAGAGTGGAAAGGGCAAGTTGCTCTTTGGCTCCACAAAAAGCAATTTGGCTTTGGTTCAGCTTGAAGAGGACTTGATCAAAGTGGGATTTTTGTCTTCCAGATGTGATATTTTGGGAGTCCCCATTGCTTCCCCTAGCTCTGTGTCATCACCCAGGAATTTCCAAATTCCCTGGAGTGTTTTACTGCCAGTTTCTCTGCTCTGACCCTTCGGCTGCGTGGGCTGAGTGTTTCTCATGGAGTTTCCAGCTTGTTTCCCCCAAGGAACCTCTTAATTGGGGAAAACTGCAAACGAGGAAAAGCAGCCACAAATGAAGGTGGAAGATTATTCCCACAAAATTAAGCAATAGGAGCAGGGGCTGCAAGGTGTGGTCTGAGACTGCCCACCCCCATGGTGGTGTCTGTGCTCTCATTGCTCTCTTTGAGCTAAAATGCACTTAAATTTAATTATGTGTGTTATTAAACTTTTTAGCAGCTGAGCTGAGTGGTGTGCAGGGTGATGCTGCTCCATCAGAGGCAGAGGGCAGGGATGGGATCCCACTGCCATCAGTCCTTACAGGGAACCAGAGGCTGCTGCCTTCTCCTTTCATCCTGTGAGTACCAGCAGGGCTGGGGGCAAGAGGAGGCACATCCTTTCCCACCACACTTTCAGAGGAAGAGTGAGCTCAGCAGGTCATGATGATGTTGGAGCTGCATGCCAGGAAAAAGGGGAAAAAAGTAATTACAAATCCCTGGGGCCAAAGGGGAAAAATTCCTCAAGTGTTATTTCATCTCCAGGCAGTGAGTTGAGCCATCCTTGGGCAGCCTGTGTGAGCCTTTCCTAGCAAGGACCTGCCCCTGGCTCCACTTCAAACCCTCCTGAGAAGTGATTTCCAGCTCTCTTTCCTGATGGGAGCCCAAGCAGGGCTCTCCTCCAGACTCTGCTTCCCCCTCCTCCAGACTGGATTAAAAAGCGCTATTGATTTTTACTTTTTTTTTCTGTTTATTTTTGCCTGTTTTCCTGGAACTTGCAAAATCAGTCCTGAGCAAACCTCTGGTTTGCCTTTCCAACAGTGCTGGGGGAAAGCTTGACTTTACATTGGGTGATGGGAGCTGCAGCTGCCCCATTTCTGCACGTCTCTCTGCCAGTGGCAGCAAAAACATTTTCCCACTTAAAGGTTCTCTTCAGTCTTAAAGTTCTGGGATTATTTGTGTGTTAAACTGTCCAGAATCAAAAGGATTTGCTGGAAATTGCAGTGGTACCAGTTGTGTTGCTGGGTGTTTCTTTCCCTATTCTTTTCCAGTGGTGGATTGTTTTGAGAGATTGTCACATCTCTCTGTGTCCCCTGCCCAAAGGCAGAGGAGAGGGTTAAGGTTTTGTGTTTGGTGTCAGGGAATGCAGCCAGGAAATATCCTGATTCCCGTTCAAAAAAAGCATCAGATCACACTCTTGGGGAGAAGGGATCAAAGTTCTGAAGTGCTTTGTGGCTGGAGGTCAGTTTGGTTTCTTGGTTGTCCAGGCCCACAACAAACCCCACCACCATCCCCCAAACCCACTCACAGCCAAAATGGGTGAAATGAGCAGGTTTTGTTCTGTTTGACACCTAAAAATTCTTTTTGCTGCTGTTGCTGTTGGTGCAGCATCACCTTGGCTGAACTTTGCTGGATTTCCATAGAACTCTCCCTCTGGTGTGAGGGACTTTTTGGGATGCTCCCCCTTCCCAGCATGTTAATCTCACTAATTAATGCTGGCAAGCCTTGTACCATCACTCACGCCCCAACTCCACTTGCTACCAGGTTTTTGGAATGAAGGATGTGGGTCAGGTTGGATGCTCAGAGCTGGCACTGGATGCAGCACCATCCCCACAGTGGCATCAACCCTATAAAACTGCAACATGCCAAGAGTTTATGTTTGCCCCCACTCTTAGTCCTGTTGTTCCTGGTTTGGGCCAGCAAAGGCCATCACTCCCAGCTGGAGCATTGGCATTTCCCTCACTCCGTCCCAGGCAAAGGCAGCTCAGCCCTGTGGCACCTCTGGGGCGACAGCGATGCTGGTGTGGGGCTGGCCCTGCAGCTGCCTCTGATTTTCCCATCGCTGCCGATCCTGGCGCTGGACCAGCTCCAGAGATGGAGCTGAAGGAAATTCCTTCCAGCTGCTTGAGGTCAGGGCTTCACTTTGCTTTTGGGGTTCACGAGGGGGATTTTTTTGCCTGTGAGTTAAACGCATCTCTGGCTGCTCCTTCTTAACACCTGGAAAAATCCTTTTCTTTTAACTATTACCCTGTTAGTCATAGCCATTAAATAACCTTCCTGTTGTGGAATCATTCCATGGAAGAATACCCGGCTTTGCAGCACAACTTGGGCTGTTTCAGAAAGCTCTTGTCAGCTGCTCCCAGTTTAACTTTCAACCGAGTTAATAACGCTTTTGGTTAAACCTGTCTGAAACACGTTGCGAAACGCCTTTGAAACTCGAGACGCCGTTCACGCCCTCTTGAAATCTGTCCCATCGATAAAATATTTCAGCTTGGAGTTTGGCCATGTCTTAGCATTTGCTTCTCCCTGAAATTCGTGGTTTCAAACCTGCCTGTATCTGGCTCTGCTGTGTTTTCAAAGCTCAGTGTTTCCTGGAGATGGGTTGGCCTTGCCAGCCTGGCCAGTGGGATGCTGCAGGGGCTCAGATTGCCAGTTTTATCCAGTTTCCCCAGTTAATGGTAGAGGAGATTCAGTCTGAGTTTGCTTTGAATCCCTAAGGAGGAAGTTGTTTTTCTTGAAAACAAGTTATGTGCTTCTAAAAATGGGGTTTTATTTACAACTGCAGAGGCAGAAGCCACCCCTTCACCCAGTGCATGGGCTGTATTTAGGTATGATGATGCAGAGCACCTCTCTGACCCCTTTGTGCACTGATGTTATAAATAAATAATAATAAAATCTTAAAAAAAAGGCCAAGCAGCTCCTTTTAATAAGTAAAACCCCGAGAAGGACTGATCAGTTCAAATCCATGTGGCAAAGCAGCAGGAAAGCGAAAATCCACAGCCTTCAGCCTGTGGCATCACCTAGAATGGCATACCTGGTGTCAGCCCTGCTCAGGGGCCAGGGCTCTGCCTCACTCCCCTCTTCCCTGCCTCAGTTTCTCTACCTGTGAGGAGATAATTGCCTCCCTTATTAGTCCCTCTGCGATGTGCTGTGGAAAGCTCTGGGTAAGAGGTTGGCCCCGTGCATTAAGTGCTCACTGTGGTTCTAATGGGGATTAATTTGGCGACGTGGCTTCTGCAGGTTTGCCTTTAACAGCCCAAGGTGTAATCAAAGGGCTGCGACGCTGCCGAGCTCACACTGACCTGTAACACTCCCTCCCTGACTGCTCGATAGCCCATTAACCAGAACTTGGCTTTTAATTAAAGCTCGGGTTTGTCCTCGTTGAAGAAACTCGGACGTGCTTGTCCCCACGTGGCTGAGTCAGTGGAGGGTGTGAGGAGGGAGACGTGCAGCTCAGGTTGTTCTGTGTTGTGGCATTGCCATCTCTGGCTCTCTGCATCTCAGGACACTTGTTCCTTTGTTCCTTGTTATGCTTTATATGCTATAGAATCATCGAATCATGGAATGATTTGGGTTGGATGGGGCCATAAAGACCATCTACTTCCAACTACCCTGCCATGGGCAGGGACACCTTCCATTATTCCAGGTAGCTCCAAGCCCCATCCAGCCTGGCCTTGGACACTTCCAGGGATGGGGCAGCCACAGCTTCTCTGGACAACCTGTGCCAGGGGCCCCTTTCCTACATGAAGCTTGTGCCCCCCATCCTGGGGGATGCAGGGACCTGCTGGGGCTGTGAGTGCCCCACAAGCATCATCTCCTCGCTCTGAGATGCCTTGGCCATAGAGAGAGCAACAGGGAGGCTTTTGTTCTGCACCAGAAACTTTTCATCCTTCTTTATGACTCTTTTTTATTTCTTTTGGCTGCGCTCTCGCAAATCTGAAGCAGATTAAAATGCAGTTCCTCCCCCCCACTCCCCTTAAAAAAAACCAACTCCAAAGCTTGGCTGCTTGGAATCATCAGATTTCACTGGAGTCTTTTAAATTTAACAGTTTCCTGGATCCTGGGCAGGATAACTGATTTTCCCCCTTTAACCTCTGTGATTTTTGCCATAACATTTCTCAGCTGTTGCAGCAGGAGGGAGGGAGGACCAGGGCAGTGGAGAAGGTTATTTCATGTGGGGGTTGGATGAATCTGGTGTGGGACTCGCTGGACTTGAAAGGTTGTTCTGGGAGGCTGAGCCCCCATGGCATGGCTGGCAGGTAGGTCATGGCTGCGTTGGTGACATCCTTTTCGGACAAAATATTTGGAAATCTATTCCATTGGAAGAAGAGAGTAGGATGCTGGGGGTGGGTCGGAGCTCCATTTCTGTCAAGCACTTGTTTGCCAAGGGCTGTGATGGTTTTGGGGACTGGTGCAAGAACAGCACAGCTCAGGTGCACTCAGCTGTGAGGAATTTTTCTGGCTTGATGGGATTTGCTGCCCTAAATGCAGCCTGGATTCTCCTTACCCACCATCTCTGCCCTGGAATCTCCTCGTGGAATTGCTGAGCTGAAAACCCTGGCTCTGGTCAGAAGAGCATCTCAAGTTAAAGGATTTGTAAAGGAAAGAAAAGTAATAATCCGGTGCTGGTTGGTTTTGTTGCCTCTTCTTTAAGAGTGGTCTGTCCTTCCTTTGCAAGAAAACACCCAGAACTTTCCCAGATGGAGGACGTTTGCCTTGGGTGGTTGAGGAGCTGGAGGCAGCCAACCTTGGCCAATGCTGGGGATTATCAGCCCAAGGGCGAGGTGGGGCAGCCGGAGCCTCGTCCTCCAGCCGACACATCCTCGTGCCGTGAGCGTGACCGAGGGGAGTCCCTGAACCGTCTAAAAATCCCTTTGACCCAGCAAATGGTGCGGGGCTGGAAACTAAACCCAGCCTTGCTCTGACGCCGAGCTGCGCATTAACTCCGCCGGAGCCGGGAACAAAGGTTTGGGGGGCTGGTTTGGGCTTTTTTTTTTTAATTTATTTGCAAAGCAAACCAGCTCAGCTGAGCGGAACAGGCGTCGGTGGAGGAGCGTGAGCTGCCGGGTGGTTGCTGGGCTATAAAATCCCATCCCCACCGGCGCTGGCAGGGGGATGTGCCGGCTCCCCGAGCTCTTGCAGCGTTTCCATGTTGGCCGGGAGAGGTTCTGAACATGCGTGTTGGTCTCTGGAGGCTTTAATCAAATCCAGGCTTTACCAGAAATTGCTTCAAAACTTCCAGCGAGCTGAGGAGGCTGAAAGCAGCCGGAGCAAGGAGGCTCCCGGGCGGATGCTCAGCCGGTGGGAATGCTGCCTTCAGTGAGGGGATAGAGCCAGTGGGGCAGCCGGCATGAAAGGTGAGTCTGCTCCTGGAGTATCCCATGGGAAGACAGAGGAAGGCTCAGAGTGTTCAGCACAACACTTAAGGGGAAAGGAAATTCAGGATTGAGGATGCTGCTTGAAGGGACATCCAGAGGACACTTGGATTTTGGAGCGTCGCTCTGTGGCACATTTGGGCTCAGATCCCGTGGTTTCCTCATTGTCTTCTCATGCTGTGCACAACGAGGAGCTGTGCAATTACTGCGCCGTCGAAAACTCCCTGCTCCAGGGGAGGGTTTTGTTATCCCTTGGTGATTTTATTTGGGAAACAGGCTTCAGACTGCAGGTACTTTCCTTGCTTGTTGTCAGACTTCCTCACATGCCTCGTCCAGCCCTCTCCCGTGGGCAGGAGGGAAAACAAGGTGTATTTTTTAACTTCCTTTTCTGAGCTGGGGGCGGGGGAACTCTGTGCTTGGCCAGCGACGGTTGTGCTCATCTGAGGGTGAATGGCTCAGAGAGTGATGGAAAGATAAGAAATAATAAATAAGTGCAATTAAAATCCTGGGGGAGGTGATAGCTGGAGTCGTTATCCCAGGCAGCTGCTCAGGGTTTAATTGGGGCTCTCCAAGGGGAGGGAAGTTTTGGTCACACGTCTCAGACGTGGTACGTGACAGCCAAAATTGCAGCGTCTTCCTCTTGGCCGTCGGGTAACTTGGGGTTTTCCTGGGGGGGTTGTGCTGAGGAATAAAGCTGAAACCTGTGAAAGTGCTCTGAAACCACCAAACCTGGATCTCACATGGGAAAACAAACCAAGCTCGTTTGACAGACTCCACAGTCTCCCTGTGATTTCTCTCCGAGGTGCTGCTGTATGGCCTGGGAAGGTCCTTGTCCTCTCCCTTCTGCTGGCAGTGCACTGGGATGCTGGGCTCTGTGCATGCTCAATAGTTTGGGAGGAGGGGATTCTATGGAATGAGGTCTTGGAAATCACTAGAAGAGAAGGGAAGGAAAATCTGCCTTGCTCCAGGGCTTTCTGGCTGCTCTCAGTATTTTTACCTAATTACTGAGGGGTTTGAGGGACACTGGCTGCAGCTGGGGCTGCTTGGATGCAATTCCTGGTGCAGTGTTTAACTTGAAGGGTGTAAGGAAAATAGCTGGAGGAGAAGCTCACAGCAGGAGAAGAAAAATCCCAGCCTCAGCTGATCCAGCCCTGCTTTGTTTTCAGGGTTACCAAGCTGGGGGCAAGGATGGCTTCACCTCGGAGGGGGATGAGTGAGAAGGCATCTCCTTCCCCCTCTGCCTCCCTTTGGAGGGACTGCTGGTCTCCAAAGTGCATTCCAAAAGAGCTTCACATCCATGTGTTTTCTCCCTGTCTCCACAGCCTACCCATGAGCTCGGACTTCCAGCATTACAGTTTCAGGATGCCGAACATCGGGTTCCAGAACCTCCCTCTCAACATATACATCGTGGTTTTTGGCACAGCCATCTTCGTCTTCATCCTCAGTTTGCTCTTCTGTTGCTACTTGATCAGGTAAGGACATGTTTTAAGGGAGTGTTTCCCAGGAGCTTCCCTGATTCTGAGCCTGCCACTGATCCCTCCATCCCAAAAAGAGAGTGGCATCATCTTGTCTTCCCATGAACCTGATGTCCCACAAGGCAGTCACATTATCCACTTAAAAAATGGGTTATACACTTTGCTAAAACAGGCATGGAATCATGGTTGGCTTCTCAGAAAGGGATGTTTTATGGTCCCTGCTTTCTGCTTAATGTTTCAACACGTTTCCCTCTGTAATGAGTAACTCGTGTCCTGTGTGCTTAAGGAATGTTTAATACCTGCTCCGTTGGTTATTGGACACAAATTGCTCCTTCAACAGCACAGTTTGGAGATTAATGATGCAGAGTTGATGTGTTAATCTGAGCGATGGGGAGCGGGACAGGAGGGCCAAAGGTTGTTCCAGTTTGGGGCTTATTTTAATTATTTTATGGGCCATTGGGGAGATTGCTGGGCTGCTAATTGAGAGGAGAAACTCTTCCTGCTGGAGGGAAAACTAGAGGCAAGTGGGGAAAAGCACAGCACCTGGGAATTGAAGTGGCAGTGGGGACGAGTTGTGGGAGCCCTCCAGTGTGGGGGCTCCCTGTGGCTGGGAGCAGAGGGCATCATTGCCAGCAGTGGCAGCCAAAATCCTGCATGCCCAGAGCTTTCCTCTACAGCTTTTCCATCCCCTTTTCCTGCCCTCTGGCTTTTCAGCTTGCCCAGCTCCCTGCCTGTCATACATCCATCGTATCCCCTCCCTCTGTCCCTGTAAACAGATTCCCAGTCTCTCCTTGCACCACAGAGCCTGCCTCTGGCTGGTTCACAGCAGCCAGTCCCACCAGGGTTTCTATCCAGAGGGTGTTAAAAATATTTTGTCCTGCTTTTGTAGACCTGGGAAGTGAGATTTCCATGTCACCTTCGAAATACTTGCTAGTTTCCACTCATTTACTTCTCTGTATGAAGCAAAACCTCATAAAACATGCAGGTCAGCCCAAACTCAGGTTTACCCAGGGGTAATTTTGACTGCCTGAGTGTCATATCTTCATTTTTTCCCCAAATTACACACAAGAAAATAGTGTTTGAAGGTGCAACAGCTCTGTCCATTCTGGCAGACAAGGCAGTTGTTCCCAGCCAGGCAATTTGTGTCACAGTGTTCAATGTTAACAAGGTCTCTGCTGGGATTTGCATCTTTATCCAATGTTTGCACTTTAACTGGGACACCAGTGGGAGAGGATGCAAAAACAAAAAATAGACCCAAGGTATTCAGAAGGCTCAAGGATGTGTTTTGCTCAGATGGAGCTTGAATCTATACAGCTCGCTTGGAAAATGAAGTGTTTGGGCTTTGAGGGTGTTTTCCTGGGCACCAGGTCCTGCTGGGTGTGTTCTGCCCCAAAGAAGGAATAACAAGGAGTAATGTCTGGAAGGTCAAGCCAGAAAATCACTAAATTTAGAAGTTGCAGGCGTGTTGTAAGAGAGAGGGTGAGTAACCGGTGAAAGAAGCCAGCAAGGAAGTGGCAAGTCCTCTGTCTCTTCACGTCTTTAAATCAAGACCGAGGACCTTTCTGGACGAGACGTTTTGGCTCCTGTTCCCGAGGTGCTATTTAGCAACCTATGATAGATGGGAGGCTGGATTAGATCATCCAGTGATCCCTTTATAGGCTGAAACTCTGTAGAGACTCTACAAGTGGCTCTTCAAACCTCCTCCCTCAGTTCTTTTCTTGGCCAAACAGACTCAAAACAGGATCCTCCAGCCGCTGTTGTGGAGGGTTTTGCCATGCCATGGGTTTATATCTGTGCCAGTGTCCCAGCACCATCCACCTCCATGGAAGCTGCTATGGAATCTTGTGTGGGATATAAAAGCCTGAGCTTTGGTGGGGTTTGGGGAGCAGGATGAGGATCACCGACCTGCAAGGGCAGATAGACCAACCCAGGCAGAGGGCCAGGACAGTCCCCTCAGGAGCTCCAGGGCTCTGCTTGCACCCATAGGGGTTATTTGCAGGTAACAGCACCCCCATAAGAGCAGAGTCAACACAGCCCATCCCCTCCCTCTGCCTCCTTTCCCGTGACTCCACATCTGCAAATATTTGGCAAGCACCAAGCGAGGCTCGTGACACCACCCTGGTTCTCATGACCTGCTCTGGATCAGAACATCCCATGCAGCTCTGCTCTGCATCCATGGAAAAACCAATATCTGGTGTATTCACCCCAAATCCAGAGCTGATGGCATTAAATAAAGGATGTGCCAGGGGAGAAGAGAGCATGGGCTGTGCTGCACAGCTGTGTCAATACAGAACATGCTGCCAGCTCCAGAGGGAGAGAAAGTGGCATTTTTAATTGGATTGGCTCAAAACAGAGTTCAGTAGGGATTTCAGCACAAAGCACTGCAAAGATTGCTGTCTGTGCAATGTCCAGGTGAATCTCAAGCTCTTCTGCTGCTGCAGAGCGCTCAGGTCAAAGCTCAGCTCCCTCATGGCTGCTGCCTCTGTTTGGAAAAATTACAGATAAAAAAGGGAAGAACAAGGAAATGAAATTTTTCAGGCAGCTGGTTGTGTCTGATCTCTGCTGGATTAATGAAAGTGATAAACTCGTGTTGCTTGTGGTCCCATAAAACCCAGTCCAGAGGGATGCTGAGCTGAGCAATGCCACACTCACCCCGGGTGAAGGCTGCAGTGTCCTCTCTCCATGTTTTCTGCAGGATCACATGGAGCTCGTCCTACCCATCCTCGTGCACCTCACAGTCTCCAGGAGGCTCAGGGAGTGCAGCCCCTAAAAAGCACATTTTTTATAGGGCTGTTTCATTCTGTGTTCAGACCTACCAGGATCCAACACTGCAGTTGGGTTTTGTGTCCAGAGAAGGGACACAGAGCTGGGAAGGGGCTGGAGCAGCAGGAGCATCTGGGGGGGCTCAGTCTGGAGAAAAGGAGGCTCAGGGGGGACCTTCTGGCTCTCTGCAATCCCTGCCAGGAGGGAGGAGCTGGAGTTGTGTCGGGCTCTGCTCCAGGGAACAGGGGCAGGAGGAGAAGGAACAGCCTCAGGCTCGGCCAGAGCAGGTTTAGGTTGAATATAAAGGGTTGTCCATCCCTGGCACAGCTGCCCAGGGCAGTGGTGGAGTTCCCATCCCTGCAGGGATTTCAAAGCCATGTGGATGTGGCACTTGGGTACTTGGGTTAATGGTGGCCTTGACAGTGCTACGGGATGGTTGGACTGGATGATCTCAGGGGGGTTTTCCAACCTTAATGATTCCATGGAGAGCTCAGGGAACCTGGCTGGGCTGGGAACAGTGACAGTGATGGAGCAAAGAGCCTGTACCTGGGACCTTTCTGTTCCTTCTACTACAGCGTGTGAGATAAGCAGGTCTTGGAGGTAAATCTGCATTTTATTCCTGGAGTAATTCACTTGCTGTAGGTGATCCAGTCCCCAGAGCAGCGGGGCACTCCCGTTCCTGTGGGAAGACATCCCAAAGCCCACAGGGGGCGGGTATTAAATTCGGGAACGGCGCTCACGCAATGCGCAGCCACGCGCTGTGTGGTCCCTTATCTCGGTCAGACATCTGCCAGGAATTCCTCCGGAGTCACAGCGCTTGACACGAGATGGATGGAGCGCTGGGTCTGACAGGGAAGGGATAGTGCCTGCCAGGATCCGGGGTCTCGTTTCGACAGCTGCACCAGGCCTGACCAGGATCCATCTGGCTCTGGATCCTGGCTCGGAAAGGGGAGCGTGGAGGAGCAGACTGAGCTCGCAGCTTTGGCCCCAGATGTGCTCGTGCTGCTCCCTGTAACCTCCAGGGAGGGATTTTTTGGGAAAATCTCCCTGTCTAGCTCAGCACCAGCTCATGGCATTGTGGTATCCATGTTCATAGCACGGAAGCAGGGCCAGGTGGTCACTTCTTCCCCATTGCTGGCCCAGATGCTCCGGTGGCTTTGGCTCACAGAGGCCAAACCGTTGGTGTCCATGGATCCATAAGATGGATGCTTCTTCCCACTCTGGGAGAGTTTTCCCCCTGTCTGTGCTCTCCAGCCACACGCCTTGCCTCTCTCCATCTGTGTTTCATAACCGCTTTCCCAGCCGCCGGATCCCTGCGGATTGGGCCGGTTTCATCCTGTTTTTACTCTATTGTTCCTGCATCTTCTGCTCATGTTTCTGCTCGGGGTCAATGGCAGAGGGATGCGACCCCAGCCTCCTCCTAGTCCTCCTCCTCCTCCCCCTTTTTATCCTTCTCTTCCTCCTCCTCCTCTTTTTCCTCCCTGCCTGCCGCAGTGTTTTCCGTGGTTCCACAGTCAGGTTCCTGCCAGCAGCACTGTTGGAGCAGGAGGGATGGCTCCCCATGAAATCTGGGACTCAGGAGCCAACTTCCTGCACCTCTCTCTGCAGCATTCCAAGTGCATTGTTACCCATTCCTCAGCTTTTAAGGCCCACATCATTTTAGGGGGGAAACCAAGCATAAGGATGTATTTTTCCATCCTATTTTTGTAACTCACCCACTGCAGGATCAGTAAATGCCCAGCAGCTCAGCCAGGGATTTGAGACAGCCCTCAGAACATTTTTGGAGAAATTAAATTCCAGACAAGGGGGTTTCCCATCTGAAATCACACTCAGGACTGGCTGGGGGAAATACTCCTACAGCCCTCCAAGCCCTGCAGCCACATAGTGACTCCTTACTCTAAGTCCTTGGCCCACTCTTTAGCTTGGGTGTCTTCCCTCCTGAGCTTCCAGAGCACTTCACTAAGTGCCACGTGTGGTAACGGGAGGCAATATTAATTACCTTTTATTTTAAGTTTATTTATTTTAGAAGCATAATGGGCTTTTCCAGCCTGTAGAGTGCTCCCCTGGGCTGTGGAAAACGGGCTGCTCTGGGTTCTGACTCTGGAGAGGGAGGGGATGGAAAGGGAAAGGATGGAACCAGCCCTTTGCTTGTGGCCTCAAATCCCTGCTGCCACCAGCTGGACTTCCTGCTGCACCAGGTGTCCTTGGAAAAGGTTCATCCCATTCATCTCCATCCCTCAGTTTGCTCCAGGAGTGGATGTTGTTCGATTGATCTTAGAGTTGAGGATAAAGCTGAGTTTGAGGAACCCAGCGTTGCCCAAGCAGCATGATGGGGGTTTGGTGGGAACCCTCTGGGCAGGGAGGTTTCCTTCCCCATCCTCACTGGAGATGGAGCAGAGCTTTCCTCAGGTCTGAATCCGAATTGCTGGAAAATGGTGCTGTGTCCAGTCTGGGAATTTTTGGCAGCAGAAATGGCTGGAAACTGGGGGAGATTTGTGGCATCTCGTGATTTACTCACCCACTTTTCCTGGTCTTAACAGTGTGGGTGATACCTGCTTCGAAAATTAGGGAGGTCAAAAGAGGAACAGGGAAAAATTTGTGTGCTTTGTGATGGAGACTTTCCCTTCCCAGCAACAGGGAAAGCTGCATGTTGCTTAACCATGTCATTTCATGTGGCCATTCTCACTTCTGAAATGAAAAACTAAATAAATAATGTCTGGAAAGGAGGGAAGTGAAACATCTGAGGTATGACAGTAATCCTGGGTTTTTTGCATGTCTTCTCATCTCTCCCTGTCTCCTTGCAGGCTCAGGCACCAGGCACACAAAGAGCTTTACGCCTACAAACAGGTGAGATGATCCTCAAGAAGTTTTCTCCTCCTTCCCTTCATGCCTAGTGCCAAATCCACGTTGGAGCAGCCACACCATCAGGTTTTCTTGTGTTGTTCCTCTCACTGGGAGAATTTTGGCCCTGGAAGAGCAGTTGTAACACCCAGGCCAACCTCTGTCCCTGTTGATTTAGTTGTTCTCTACCAGCTGGGCTGCCCAGGACCATCAGGAAAAACTTCTTTCCAGAGGGAGTGCTCAGGCATTGGAATGGGCTGCCCAGAGAGGGGGTGGATTCCCCATCCCTGGAGGTTTT
>JAWWLZ010000139.1:71377412-71388081 GCA_035041345.1 Poliocrania exsul
AGGGAGGGAGCAGAGGGGACAGAGCCAGGCTCTTCCCAGTGGTGCCCAGGGGCAGGACAGGGGACAATGGGCACACAGTGAGACACAGGAGGGTCCCTCTGAACGTCAGGGAACACATTTTGACAGTGAGGGTGACCAAGCACCTGCACAGGTTGTGCCCAGGGAAGTTGTGGAGTCTCCATCCTTGGAGATACTCAAGATTTGTCTGGACAGATGGGCAGTCAACTCTGTGTGGCCCTGCCAGCTGGTTTCTGCTGCCAAGGCTTTCTGCCTCGAGGGAGAGTCCCAGTGCTGAGCAGGTCCTTCTCTTGGAGTGCTCAGCACCCCCTTCCCCTTCCCCAAACCAGGGCATGGCAGAGTGGAGCTGCCTGTCCTTGTCCCACTCAGGTGCTGTAAACACAGGGCTCCCCTTCCTTTATCTCTGTCTCCCCTTTAGAATTTGGTGACCCAGCTAAAGGCCATGCATGGTTTGCCAGGAGTCGTGCTGTGAAGGTGTTCCCCACGTCTCAGGTCATCTTGTTCTGTTTCAGATGAGTTCAACCGAGTAATCATTCCAGTGAAGAGGGGTGAGGAGAACACGGACTACGTGAACGCTTCCTTCATTGATGTGAGTCTTCTTGACTCTTCTTCCCATCATCTCCCAACTGAGCTGTACCTCACACTGCCTTTTGGGGCAAGGATTTGTCCCAAACACTCCTTGTCTGGGTTTCATAAGGCTCCTTCCACTTGACTTTGCTTTTATATCACCCAATGGTGCTGGTTTCTTTCTCCAAGAAACCCCTCAGTATTTCCAGCTCCCACAGCTGGTGGGAGAGGAGAGCTGGAAGCTGAGCAGAACCTCCAAATCCTGGGCTCACTTCTGCACCTCTGGGCTCTGCTGATGGAGAAGGGTATCCATAGAAATGATGCAGCACTGGTCATTTGGTCAGAAAACATCCACTAGATTAGATAATGGAGCAATACACGATGCCAAAACCCTTGAGGAAAGCCAGGTCAATCCCATTATACCTGTCTGGGCGATGGGAGGAGGTGAGGCAGAGAGGTTAAGTGCTTTCCTCACATCCTTCTCTCCTGTAGACTCCAGGGAGACAAAGTATTTATCTCATGCAGTGCTGGCCAAGTGACAGACCCTGCTCTTTTCCTCTTTTTCAGCCCAATTTCTACTTTCATCTCTTAATGGCAGGGGGGTTTTTTCTCCCAAAAGGCAATCACTGCCATGGGCTGATCCACTAAAACCAGTTTATTCCCAGTTCTACCACCCCCAATTAATTGCTCCCTGCAATCTGCTTTGCTGGGTCCCTGTGGGTGGCTCTGGCTGCAGGAGCAGCTGCCTTGTTGTGCATCCAGATCAGAAAACTTCAATGGCACGTAAGCAATTTTGGCTGAGGATTCAATTTCCTGCCTCTGCTGAACTTTGCTTAAATGACAGACTCCAAATGACGAAGCAGCTTTAGTCACAGTCTGGCTTTAGTCCCTGTGAGGGCACAGAGGGGCAAACATCAGAGGGGTTTGGAAACAGAAACGCTTTGTGGTTGTGGAAGAGCCAGAGTCACCCAGACTTCCTGCTGGTTTTCACAGAATGGTTTGGGTTGGAAGGGACCTTAAAGATTCTCTAGTTCCATTTAGTTTTGCTTCCTTCTTTCCCAGGAAAAGTCATACCTGAAGTACCTGGAGCTTAGGGACAGCTCTGCTCCAGCACTCAGAGTTTGCAACATTGCTTAGGTGTGCTGGAAACCCAGACCATCCTTCCCTGAATGGATAAATCAGGGCATGTGTAGGGACACGACCCTCCCAAAATTGAACTGAGCTTGGTAACCCAACCATCTCCAAGACTGTTCTTCCCACTGCTCCCAGTTCACCACTAACCCTGTTCTGAATTTCAGGGTTATCGCCAGAAGGATTCCTACATTGCCAGCCAAGGGCCACTGCAGCACACGATAGAGGACTTCTGGAGGATGATCTGGGAGTGGAAATCCTGCTCCATAGTGATGCTGACGGAGCTGGAGGAGAGAGGCCAGGTAAGCTCCCAGAACAGCTGTGTTAAACACCAGCAAAGAAATGGCAGGGGGTTGGAATGAGGGGATCTTTAGGGTTCCTTCCAACCCAAACCAGTCTGTGAAGCCCGTGGGGATCCAGCCTGGCTTTGGGCATCTTCTGGCCCCAGAAGGCTCCTCTATCCAAGCCCATGTGAAAAATATGTGATCCTCACCCTGTCTCCTCCTGTGGTGCTTCCTCAGGAAAAGTGTGCCCAGTACTGGCCGTCTGACGGCTCCGTGTCCTATGGAGACATCACTGTGGAGCTGAAGAAAGAGGAGGAGTGTGAGAGCTACACAGTGAGGGACCTGCTGGTGACAAACACCAGGGTAAGTGTCTGGCTTCTCCCCTGACATCTCTAGGGCTCTTGGTTTGGCTGCCATGAACCCTTGCTGGTGTTCCTTCCGCTCCATCATCTCCCCATTGTCCCAAAGGGATTGTGTCCCTGCCTCCCACTCCTGGGAGTTCCTGACCTGCTACTTGGTTCTCACCCAGCCCCTCTGCCCTGCAGCCACCCAGCAGCCCTCACCCTCCTCCACCTTATCCCTGTACCCACCACGCAGCCTCCCTGCTGCTCCCCATTCCCCACCCCCTGCTCCATGCCATGGGAATGCCACCCCTCCACAAGCAGCTTTCCTACATGGATGGTTTTCCCAAAGCCCAGAGCTGGTGGGTTCCTTGGCACAGATGTCCCACCAACCACCTGACCTGGAGCTGTGCTCTTCCACCAGGAAAACAAGAGCCGGCAGATCCGGCAGTTCCATTTCCACGGCTGGCCAGAAGTTGGGATCCCTGGGGATGGGAAGGGGATGATCAACATCATTGCAGCGGTGCAGAAGCAGCAGCAGCAGTCTGGCAACCACCCCATCACTGTGCACTGCAGGTAAAGCCTGGCTGGAGCAGGTTGGACACCCCTCCAAGAGCACCAGGAGCTTGGGAGATGGTCAGAGCCCCAGAGCGTGTCCTGCATAAACTGGGAGAGGTTGGGGCAAGACTCTTGGCTCCTCCAGTTCTCTGGTGCTTCTCCTAAGGATTGTCACCTGAGAAAAGCCAACAGGGTCAAGGCCGGGCATTTTTCTCCACCCTCTGGTTTCTCTTTCCCAGTGCTGGAGCAGGAAGAACGGGCACCTTCTGTGCACTGAGCACTGTCCTGGAGAGGGTGAAGGCAGAGGCGATCCTGGACGTCTTTCAGACAGTGAAGAGTTTAAGACTACAGAGGCCACACATGGTGCAGACACTGGTAAGTCCCTCCCACCACACCAAAACCTCGGCAAGGATGGGCTGGGGGCTCAGTGTTGAGTAGAAACCTCTTGAGTTCCAGGTTTTCTCTCACTCAGGGATAATTCCCCCATCCCTGGACGTGTCCAAGGCCAGGTTGGACAGGGCTTGGAGCACCCTGGGCTGGTGGAAGGTATCCCTGCCCATGGCAGGGGGTGGACCTGGATGGTCTTTAAGGTCCCTTCTGACCCAAATCATCCTAGGACTCTGATTCTATGGAAATGGGCCAAGAAGTATCTCCTCTTCCTCTTGTTAAGGCATCTGGCAGAGGTGCTGAAGGCATCAAGCACCTTTTGAGCACTGACAGAAGCTGTAGGAGCCTCCTTGGAGACATCCTCAGCCACAGCTCCCATATTTATGAGCTCCAGGAACTGGAAAACTGTCCTGGAGTGGCTGTGGCACAGGCTTGGACCCACAGGGAGGGCTGGAGCAGGCAGGGCTGGATGAGGTCTTGCAAGAAGGGTTTGCAAGGATCACCAGGGATGTAGGAAAAGAAACTCTTTGGGGGTCAAAATAAGACTTTGAAGAGGAAGCAGAAAGTTTGTTCTGCTGTTGGTACCCCAGCAAGGAGGGTGGGCTTGGGGTCACAAAGGAGGTGGGACCTCACAGGTGGGAATCCAGCTGGTCCCAGCTTGCCACAGAGCATCACAGGATGTCTCAGGTGTGGATTTTCCTGCTCTTAACCCCATCCTCTCCCCAATCCCACAGGAACAGTACGAATTCTGCTACAAGGTGGTGCAGGAATACATCGACGCCTTCTCAGACTACGCCAACTTCAAGTGAAGAGAACCAGGAACAAAAATCCACACAACCCCCCCGAAACAAATGACAGAAGAGTTGCCTTCTTTAATATTTTGTAATATTCTGTTTGTTAATATACCCCCCCCTCCAAAAAAAAACAAAACTATGTGTATATATCTTAACTGTTTTAGAGGTTGGTACCATAAGCTTCATATTAGCTGGAGATTTTATATGTAGCAAAGTGTTAGTGCAGATACTGTTGGCTCCTTTTTTTCCAATGTTTTATTGGGGAATTAAATAGCGTGATGTTTGGATTAATATTGTCATACCATCTCTCTTCTGGAGAGTTGATACAGGCTGTTATTTTGTTTGTAAATCTTTTTTTTTTTTTTTTCTTGAGGGAGTAAAGCCTTTTTTTTAAAAAAAAAAAAAAAGAAGAAGAAAAAGATATTCTGGATCTCATCTGAAAACAAAACCCAAACCCCACAACCACACCAGCACAAAGCTTTTCCAAAACTGCAGGGAAATGGTTTCACATTTTTCTGCTGGTCAGCAATTTAAAAAAAAAAAAAATAAGGAGAAAAAAAAGCTCATTCTGTGTGTGTGTATATATATAAATATCCTCATTTTTTGTATGGAAAGCCAAAAAGTTTCCTCCTTCAGGGTCAGGCCACCATGTTCTGCTGGTTTGGAAACTGTAATGGCCACAGCAGTGCCCAGATGTTGGGATTTCAACCCCAAAAATAAGCAAAAAACAGAAAAACAAAAGGTTTTTTGCTCCCTGAAGGAAAGGTCTGTGAGTTTGGAGAGAGATTTTAGAACAGGGATTGGGGTTGGAGTGGGACCCCTGAGGTGAGGATGGACAAAGTGAGATCCATTCCCAGGTGCTGGAGGGGCTGTCAGATTATTTCTGGCATCCCAAGAGATCTTAAAATGATGGAATGGTTTGGCTTGGAAGGGAGATCATCCCATCCCACCCCTGCCATGGGCAGGGACACCTCCCACCAGCCCAGGGTGCTCCAAGCCCTGTCCAGCCTGGCCTTGGACACTCCCAGGGATGGGGCAGCCACAGCTTCTCTGCCCAACCTGTGCCAAGGCCTCACAGTCAAAAATTTTCCTAATATCCAATATTAACCTGCCCTCTTTCCAGGAAAGTCCAAACAGGCAAGGAAAGTCCTGAGGACCAGGGGTGCAGCTCTTCTGTATTAAAAAACCAAGTTAATTTGGGGGGTTATTTTTGTTACAAAGGGGTGTCTGAGAAAACCCCTCCCTTTTTCCTCCTGCAGTCAGGGACACCATGCCCAGGTTAACTGGGGGAGCTCCATCCTCTCTGCAGGCACTGGGAGAACTGGTTTGGAGTGGGAGTTTTCTCCCAAGGATTTGGATGGACACCCTACACAGTGATGGGGGGCACAGGACCCAGGAGTGGTGACAGCCCTGCCCCAGGATGCCCCAGGACTCAGGGGATATGAAGTGAAAATGTGGGAAAACATTGGAAAAAACAGCCCATGAGTCAGTGTCCAAGTTTTCCAGCTTTTTCATCCAGGCAGGATTCACAGGGAGGGTGGGTGGAGACACACAGGTCAGGGGACACCCCCAGCAACCCACAGCACCTCCCCAAAAGTTGTGTTGCTGCTGCCATCACCCCCATTCTGTCACTTGGCACCTCATGAACCCCAACATCATCCTGTCACTAATAAACTGCTGCTCCTGATTTTGGGGGACGTGGGGCCAAAGGTGTCAGTGACACTCAGAAATCAGTGTGGTGACCCCAGAAGAAATGAGGAGCCTCCTGGGTCAGGGGGGCTGCACTTGGTCCCCCAGATACTCCACCCAGGGACATGGACCACCCCACCAAGCCCCTCCATCCCACTGCTCAAGGGGTGCCAGCTGTTGCCTGGTACCAGTAATGAGTTTTTCCCCCTTTTTTCCTTCATTTCCAAGATCTCTGGGGGAATGAGGGAATTTTGGGGTCTGGAGGAGCTGCGTTGACCTTTCACCACAGCATCTGCCCTGGCTGCATCCTTCATCCAATTGCAAATAACAGAGACATGAGCAGCTGCCAGAGATAATCCAGGGCCAGATCCTGCCTAAATCCCCTTCCTGGGCTCCATCTCATCCTCAGAGCTGGGAGCTTTGGGTATGGCCATTGCCAACATCCAGTTTAGATTTGGGGGTGATGAGCCTGAAATGGAGGGAGAACCAGGGAAATTGGGGCTGGGGTGGGAAAACAGGCACTGAGGATTTGCTCCTCTCCCTTCACCAAGAGCATCCCAGAGGCTGCAAAGGAACCATCCAGGCTGGATCCATCCCTTTCCCAGCCATCAGTATCTGTGTCAGGAAGTGAGCCCATTCTGGGAGGGACCCCAGCTTGGGTGGGGAGCCACACTGGGGGCAGTGCTCAGACCTCCCCAAAGGGGTCAAAGAAGGGGTGTCAGGGTGCCCAGGGGTTTTGGGAGGGATGAGGCATTGGACACTGGCACAGGGAGGCCAATGCCATCAGCGAGGTCACAGTCCCCTGTGGGAGCAGTGGCCAGGACGACGTCACTGTCACCGAGCCCTTCAAATAGTGCTGCCTGCCTGGCTGGCCACTGCTCTGGTCACAGCTCCAGCCACCACTCCAGCCACAGCTCCAGTCACTGGCACCTGCCCAGCCAGGTAAGGCTGTCCTGGCCCCAGGAGGGGGATAGATCCCGGGTTGGGTGGTCCTGCTCACCCCAAATCTGACCCTTAGCACCCATAGGGCTGGGTGTCCATGCTGGACCCAAATCCCAGCAGCACCACAGGGTGCTGAGCCCTTCCAGCTTCTCCAGCCCCAAAGAGCTCCCATGGGGCCTCATCCCTTCTGCATCTCCATCCCCAAACTCACCCCAGGCAGCACCCATGGGTGCTCATTCCCTCTGCATCTCCATTCCAAACCCAGTCCAAAAAGATGCTGGATCACGCACTCTGGATCTCCATCCCAGCCCCACCCCAAAATGCATCCATGAGTGCTCACCCATTCTGCATTTCTGTCCCCTGACCCACCCCAAAGAGCAGCACCCATGGGTGTTCACACCTTTTGGATCTCCATCCCAAACCCAGCCCAAAGAGATGGGCCATCCTTTCCACATCTCCATCCCAAACCCACCCCAAAGAGATGCTGGGCCATCCTTTCCACATCTCCATCCCAAACCCACCCGTGGGTGCTCATCCCTTCCTCCTCCTCCATCCTCCCATTCAACTCCTGGACCCAAACCACCCCAGGCAGCACCCACGGGTGCTCACCCCCCACCCCACAGCCCCCCGGGGTGGGTGCTGGTGGGACAGGACCCCCTGTGCCCCCACAGCCCCCTGGCCATGGCTCCCCGTGGGTCACTGCTGCTGCTGGTGCTGCTGGTGCTGAGCTGTGCCCTGCCCTGCGTGCCCGGCCAGCACTGGTCCCACGGCTGGTACCCGGGGGGCAAGCGGGACCTCAGGAGCCCCCCAAACCTCCAGGTAGGGTGTGTCCCCTCCGCTTCATCCCCCTTCAGGTCATTCCCGAATATCATTTCCCCCCTCTGAGGGTGATGCCCACCCCTTCCATGTTGCCCTGCCCTGGAGTCACCACCCTGTCCCAGGGTTTGTAGTGCTCTCCAAGATGTGCCCCACTCCTCCCCAACCCCGGGTAAAAGCCCCTTGCTCCTGGGGTTATACTTGCCCAGGATTATCCTCCCTGGATCATGCCCCATCCAGGTTATCCATCCCCAGATTATCCTACGTGGATTGTACCCCCCCTCCCCAACTCTGGCCCCCTCCTGCTGTTATCTCCTCTCTGAGTTCTTGGATTTATCCCCCCAAATTTATCCCCCCCCCCCCCCCTGCAATCACCTCTCCCACCGAATTACCCCCTCTTGGGTTTTCAACCCCCTCAAATTTACACCCCTTCCCTCAAGGATTTATCCCACTCCCATATTATCCCCACCTGGGTTACACTTCCCCAGATATACCCCCTGGATTATTCCCCCGCCTTGGATTATCCCCACCTGAGTTACACTTCCCCAAATCGCCCTCCCTGGATTATTCCCCTCCTTGGATTATCCTCCATGGGTTACACTTGCCCAAATATCCCCCCTGGATTTTTCCTGTCCTCGAATTATCCTCCCTGGGCTTTTCCCCTCCTCGAATTATCCTCCCTGGGCTACACTTCCCCAAATCATCCTCCCTGGATTATTCCCCCCACTTTGGATTATCCTCCCTGGGTTACACTTCCCCAAATCATCCTCCCAGAAGTATTCAACCATTCCCGGATTATCGCCCCCTCATTATCTCCTCCCCACGAGTTACCCTCCCATGTTACCCCCACGCAGATTACCCACCCTAGAATCCCCCAGCCTGGGATTAACCACCCCCACGGGTGTCCCCCCATCCCAGGGTCCCCTCTCACGGCCTCTGTCCCGCAGGTCCCGGCCCCCCTCGGGCGCTGCCGCCCACCCCCGTGTCCCCTCCGTGGGGCGGAGCCGGTGCCGGTGAGCGGGGTCGGGGCTGGGGGGGTTCAGGAGGGACAGGGGGTGGTCCCAGGACCGGGACTGACCGGCCCCTCTCCCGCAGGGCCGCCCGCTGCGCCCCTGACCGGACCCACCGACCCACGCGAGAGCGACCCGGGACCCCCATGTGGGGAATAAAGGGGCTGGGGGGCACCTGTGCGGAGTGATGGTGCTGAGGGGGCTCCACGTGGGGGGCTGTCTCGGGGAAGGGGTGGGATGTGTCCCGTGGGGATGCCGTGTCCCGTGGGGAACAGTGTCCGCCGGGGGGGTTCATCCCGTGCGGGGGTCCCACGAGTGGGGTTTGTCTCTCGTGGGAGGTCTGTGTCCCGTGGGGATAATGAGTGTCCCGTGGGAGGTGTCGTGTCCCGTGGGGATGCTCCGTCACGGGAAGTGCCGTATCCCCACGCGGGGAATTCGTGTCCCGTGGAGGGCCGTGTCTGGTTTTGCGAGGGGGGTCTAGTGAGAGAGTGTTGAGTGCCCAAGGGGGGCTGTGCCCCCTGGGGGTGCCGTGCCCCGCGCGTGTCGGTGTCCCACGGCGGGAATCCGTATCCCATGGGGTTGTGCGTCCCACGGGTGTCCCATGGGGTGATGTGTCCCACGGGTGTCCGTGTTCCACGGGGTGTGCGTGTCCCGCAGGGCTGTCCTTGTCGCTCGGGTGTCCCTGTCCTGTGGGTGGGTGTCCGTGTCCCCTGGGTATGTGTCGCATGGAGGTGTCAGTGTCCCGTGGGGGTGCCTCTGCCCCACGGGTGTCCCTAAGCCGTGGGTGTCCCTGTCCCTCGGGTCCGTGTCCCTCGGGGGTGTCGGTGTCCCGTGTGGGTGTCCCTGTCCCACAGGTGTCCCTGTCCCGCGGCTGTTCCTGTCCCTCGGGTGCCATGCCCCATAGGAGTGTCCCTGCTCCTCGGGTGTCCCTGCTCCTCGGGTGTCCCTGTCCCTCGAGTGTCCCTGTCCCTCAGGTGCCATGTCCCGCGGGGGGATCCCTGTCCCTCGGGTGCCATGTCCTGCGGGGGTGTCCCTGTCCCTCGGGTGTCCCTGTCCCTCGGGTGTCCCTGTCCCCCGGAGGTGTCCCTGTCCCTCGGGTGCCATGTCCCGTGTGTCCCTCCCTCCCCGCACTCCATTTCCCGCCAGCCCCCGCTGCTTTCCCTGCCCTCGCTCCCCTCCTCCCTCCGTGGCGTCACTCCCGGTCCATCCCCGCCATGCTGCGGGCGCTGTGGCGCTGCCGCCCCGTCCTGGCGGGGGCACCGGCCCCGGGACCCGGGCACGGCCCTAGCCCCGGCCCCGCGCTGTGCCCGGGGTGGTCCCCGCGGGTGGTCCCGGCGCGGGGCCGCAAGAGCCGCGATGATCCCCCCGCCAAGTCCAAGGCGGGCCGGGTGAAGATGCCGCCCCCCGTGGACCCCGAGGAGCTGCTGGTGGTGCTGGAGCGGTACCGGCAGCACCGGCTGGTGCTCGGAGCGCTCCGGTACCCGCCGTGGGGATGGCAGGCGAGGGGGGCTGGGGCAGGTCAGGGTTGGGGCTGAGTATGGGACAGGGGGGCTGATGTGGGGCTGGGAAAGGTTATGGGGCAGGGTATGGGATTGGGGGGCTGATGTGGGGCTGGGGACAGTTTGGGAGGCTGATTATGGGACAGGGGGCTGGGTGTGGGGCTGTCCCAGTGTGGGGCAGAGTGGTGGGGCTGGGACCAGTGTGGGACAGGGTGGTGGGACCAGTGTGGGATGTGGTGATGGGTCTGGCACTGCTGTGGGACAGGATGGTGGGACTGGGGCTGCTTTGGGACAGGGTGGTGGGGCTGGGACCAGTATAGGACAGGGTGATGGGGCTGGGAGCAGTGTGGGATGTGGTGATGGGGCTGGGACCAGTATGGGACAGGATGATGGAGCTGGGAGCAGGGTGGGATGGGGTGATGGATCTGGCACTGCCATGGGACAGGGTGGTGGGGCTGGGACTGCTGTGGGACAGGGCTGTGGGACTGGGTCTGCCATGGGACAGGGTGGTGGGGCTGGCTGTGCTCTGGGGCAGGTTTGGGAGAACCCCCTGTGCTCCCAGCCCAGGCAGGAGCTCAGTGGCCGCCCCTGCTCCTGGCAGGGCCGAGTTCAGGGCCGAGGTGCTGCAGAAGA
>JAWWLZ010000139.1:71391439-71403337 GCA_035041345.1 Poliocrania exsul
CCTGTGACAGGAATCCCAGGACCCCAGGACAGGAATCCCAGGACAGGGCTCCCAAGACCCTGTGACAGGACTCCCAGTACCCCAGGAGAGGACTCCCAGGACCCTGTGACAGGAATCCCAGGACCCTGTGACAGGAATCCCAGGACCCCAGGACAGGAATCCCAGGACAGGGCTCCCAAGACCCTGTGACAGGACTCCCAGGACCCTGTGACAGGAATCCCAGGACCTCAGGACAGGAATCCTGGGACCTTATGACAGGACTCCCAGGAGAGGAATCGCAGGACAGGACTCCCAGGACCCTGTGCCAAGAATCCCAGGACAGGAATCCCAGGACAGGAATCCAGGACCCTTTGACACGACTCTCAGGACCCCAGGACAGGACTCCTGGACCCCAAGACAGGACTCCCAGGACCCCAGGACAGGACTCTCAGGACCCCAAGACCCCAGGACAGGACTCCCAGGACCCCAGGACAGGACTCCAGCACCCTGGGCCGGGGCTGCCAGGACTCACCGCTGCTGCAGCAGATGCCGGGCGCGGCGCAGCTCCCACCGGAGCCGCAGGGTTTGTGTCCCGACTCGCAGGGGGTGGGCAGGAAGTTTTCCTCCTGGCACCGCAGGGTCTCGGAGGTGCCGATGTAGCAGCCCAGCTCCTCCCCGCAGCAGATGTTGGGCCCGAAGCAGTGGCCCTTGTTCCGGGGGCCGCAGGGCAGGCACTGCTCGGGGAACAGGGGGAGAAGGTTGGGATAGGGGAAGGATGGGGTTAGGGATGCTCCAGTCCCACCAGGACGTACCTTCCTGATGTCCATGTCCATGACGGCCCGTTTGCCCCCGATGGGGCAGTTCTGGATGTAGCAAGCGGAGGAGAGAGCCAGGAGCCCCAGGAGACAAAGAGCCAGAGCCTTGCAGGACATGGCGGAGGGACGGGGAGGATTTTTTGGCTGCTCATCCCAACCACTGCCCGTGTATTTATAGCCCCGGCTCCTACTTAGGGATTCTGGCCCCGGCATCACCCGTGATCCTTAAAAACCACAAGGCATTGCTTCCCACACCAGAGGGCTCCATTAATAGCTGGAGGTCGAGGACGTGAGGGCAAGGCCAAGGTGTTGGTTTTCTCCTCCGTGATGACTCCGACTGATGCAGGGGGAACGTGTGGAGGCTGCGGAGGGAGTTTGGGGCTCGGGGCCCTTCTCCACCAGCCACTTAGGGCTGCTGAGCTGTGGGGAGTCCCTCTGTGTCCTGTTGGGATCCCCTCTGGCATGGTGAGGGTAGGGATGAAGGAAGGTGGCTGTGGGTGGGATGCATCCACCCAGGAGCAGGGTGAGAGGGGCATGTGCTTCCCTTGGCTTCAGATTCCTTCAGGTGGGTGGAAAGTGGACACAACCTCCTCTGGGATCATCCACAAGATGTGGGTTGGGAAATGCCCTTGCTGGCCTGTCCACCCACCCCTGCCTGGCCTTTGGGGGATGCTCAACACCGACTTGTCCTGCCCTGGGATGATGGTGACACCCAGCCCGTACCCACCCACATTCATCCAGCAGCACCACAACCACTCGAAAACCTCCTGGTCAAAGGCCTTAAATCCCAAATTTCCCTCTTGTTTCTCCTTGGAGTGGCACACAGGGATTGAATGTGCTGTCCTGAGCCACGTCATCAGCAGGCAAAGGCCCCCCCACCCCAAGAAGCAGCGCTGAGGATGAGGCTGAAGGCTGATGATGCAATCACCCAGGTCCTGCTCACCCCAGCCCCTCACCTTCGTTATCCCAATTAGGAGCCTCCCAGCTTGAATAAATTGTCCTGCTGCAGACAAAACATAATGTCCATCGGGATCATTACCTTGCACTGGCTTAATTAGGAATTAGGCAGCCTGGAGCCCGACAGCCGTGACCTTTTCCTGTCCCTCTGGCTTTGCTTCAAAATCCACCACTTAGTGTGTCCAGCATGAGGGCAGCAGGGTCTGTGTCACCCAGCTGGGGTCAGCCCTGCTCCCTGGGGACAAACCAGACACTGGGATCCATGGCAAGGGGTTGGAAATGGGGCTCAGCACCTGCCATGTGCTGTCCCAGCAGCTCAGCCCCGTCTGCAGCACAGGATGGATGTGGGGAGTCACCATCTGGAGCCCCTACAGCTGCTCTGGGGGTGCGCAGACCCCCCCAGGATGTGTCTTGGGAGGACAAGTGGGTAAAAAAACCCCAATTATCACCCCCCAGTGTTTTTGGGGATTCAACACCCTGATTTTAAGGCTTCCATCAGCTGGAGAATCATCCCAGCTCAGCCACATGTCCCCGGTGCTGATGGATTGGTGGGGTTCACATCTCGGAACAGTCTGAGTTCCAGGACTGGGCTGAACAGCCCAATTCCTTCATCCCAGCTTGAAGCCCCCCATCCACGCTGATGTTACCACCTTTCCTAAGGATTTTGGGGTGATTTGAGATTGCCCACCTCCCTGGGGCTGGGATAGGATGGCAGTGCAGGGAGCAGGTGCTGGATCAGTCTTTCACCCCCCTGCACGGTGCTGGGAGCTGGCAGGATGGGTCCCACCTGTGCCAGGGAGCTCCACCTCCCCGGAGGTGCCGCCTCCCCCAGGGACACTATAAAGGAGCAGCTGTCCCTTGTGCTGTGGCCAGTCCCACCCTGGAGGGAGCTCGGAGCAGGACCCTGCAGGTAAGAGACTGGGAGAGGGTTGGGGTAACAGTAACCTAAATTTGAGTGGGGTGACAGTGGGATAACCAGGGAACTGCTCCTGTCTGTGTCCAGAGTGGACCAGTTTGGTGAGCAATTGTAGGGAAAGATGAGACCAGCCCAAGGGGGTGTTTGGAGCTGGGAGCCCAAACCTGTCTGCTCTTGGTGGGCTTTGGATGCTTTTCCTTACTTTTTATCATTTTTAGTAGATGATGTGCTGGTTCCTGAAGGCAACAAGGCCCCGAATCTGCCTCTAAGAGGGACTTGGACAGGAGGTAATGTGATGGTGGCACATCCCAGCTGTCCCCAGTCTCTCTGGTCTGGGGATGCTGGGAGGATGAGCACCCCTGGGTGCTGCTGGGGGTGCTGGGAGAGGGACTCCACAGCCAAAGTTCAGCTCTGCCTGAACTCCTTCCCCTGGACGCTGTAAGGACGAGACCAAATCCTGCACCCAGCCCACCAAAGAGCCAAATTCCCCACTCTTGGTGGGAATTCAGGGGAAGGGGATGAAACCCCATCCCCAATCCCCAGACAGGAGCCCCCATCCCCAGTCCCCAGACAGGAGCCCCCATGCCCCATCCCCAGTGCCCAGGACGAAGCCAACACAGTGCACGAGGACTTTTATTGGGTCTCGTATGTACAGTGCCGGGGTGGGGGGGTCGGTGAGGGTGAGGATGCCCCATGCCCTGGCTCAGAGGAGGGGATGCTTGCCCTGCTGCTGCTGCCGGTTCGCCAAGTGCATGAGCTTGAGGAGCAGATCCCCAGCCGAGCCGTCCAGCACCGTCAGGTTCTTCTCCGCCGCCTCCTGAGCCCCGTCCCCGCCCTCGTCCAGGCAATCGGCGTCCATCGCGCACGTCTCTTCGTCAGGGAGAAAAATGTGGGGATGGAACAGGTTACTGAGGACCCTGAGTGGTTTCTTTTCTGATGGCGAAGGGGTTGGTGGCAGCCAGGGGGCCCTGCACAGCCTGTGCTGCGGTTTTGTGCCTCCCGATAAGCAGGAGTGGGGTTGGAGGGGTTTTCCTGGCACAAGGGGGAGGCTGAGTGTGCCTGGCTGGGAAAAGGGTTATGGTGGTGGGTTGGGAAGGAGTTCCGAGCTCAGTCCTTTAGAATCAGGGAATGGTTTGGGTTGGAAGGGATATTAAAGATCATCTTGTTCCAACCCCTTCCCATGGGCAGAGACACTTCCACCAGCCCAGGTTGCTCCAAGCCCTGTCCAACCTGGCCTTGGACACTCCCAGGGATGGGGCAGCCACAGCTTCTCTGCCCAGCCTGTGCCAGGGCCTGCCCACCCTCACAGGGAAGAATTTCTTCATCTTCTCTGAATCCAACTATCCCAATACACCTCAAACCGGAGCCAACACCACCTCCCCTCTGTGCCTCAGTTTCCCCTTTATAAACCCCGACAGCAGAGAGGGTTTAACCGGAGTTCTGCCCCATGCCCTTGTGACCCTGCCATGGTCCCCAGACAGCCTGGCCTCTCCCTGCCATCACCCCAGCGACCCCCGCAGCCCCGGTACCGGCGGTGCAGCAGATCCCCGGCGCGGCACAGCGGCCCCCGGAGCCGCAGGGTTGCCCGCCAGCCTGGCATGGTGAAGGCAGGTAGTCTTCCTCGGCGCAGCGCCGCGTCTCCGCCGTGCCCAGGTAACAGCCCAGCTCGGCTCCGCAGCAAATCCCGGGGCCGAAGCAGTTCCCTCTGTTCCCGGGGCCGCAAGGCATGCACTGCGGGAAGGAGCTACTTGAGTCCCCCGCACCCCGGACAAGGGCGAGGACCCTCCCTGAACACTCTCGTATTAGAAAGCGGCTCCCCAGCACCCCGTTTGCCAGCCCTTGGAGGTGCCACGCTGGCGCAGGGTGAGCTATGTTGTCTCTGCCACCTCGTGCTGCGGCGCTGGCACCACTTTGGAAGGTCCCCACTGCCCCTCACGTCCTGTCCCCTCTCTGTATGGGCATCCTGTCCCCACTTTGGAAGGTCCCCACTGCCCCTCACGTCCTGTCCCCTCTCCATATGGGCATCCTGTCCCCCTGTTCGATGCTCTGCTGTGGCCAAGTTCGAACTTCTCCTCGAGGTGCCAACAGCATTCCGGGTGCTCGTTCCTCCACCACGGCCCCACCATGTGCCCTTGGGCATGTCCCCACCCATCCCAAAAAGCCGCGCTGCTCGGAGGAGTGTGGCACGGCCAATGGTGCCAACAGGTGCCAGGGAGGCTCTGCACCCCACAGAGCCACTTTGCCCGCTCAAGAGCCCCGTCCCGTGCCCCAGGCTCCCATCCCGTGCGTGCCCCAGGCTCCCATCCCGTGCCCCAGGCTCCCGTCCGGTGCCGTACCTGTCGGAGGGCTGTGTCGGCCAGTGCCCGCTTCCCGCCCCGGGGGCAGTTCTGGATGTAGCAGGCAGAGGACAAGGCGAGGAGGCAGAGGAAGGAGAGGGGCAGCGAAGGCTCTGCCATGGTGGGGGGTGCCCGGGGCTGTGCCACGCGTGCCAGGGGGAGCCGCTCGCGCTGTGCTGGCCCCGTGCTGAGACAGCTCCTATTTATGCTGCCGTCGCCCCTTCCCAAGGGAAGGAGGAGGAGGAAGAAGAAGAGGGATGGGTTGGGGTTTTTTTGTTGTTGTTGTGTTTTTTCTTTTTTTTTTTTCTTGTCTTTTTTTTTCCTCCCAAATCGCATCCAAGCAAATCTGTAACTGAGATGATTCAGTGCAGCAACACTCGGGGCTGGTGAATCCCACCCGTGGCTGCTCTGAGGGGCACGGGCCAGCCCTGGCATGGCCAGGGCTTGGGAAGGGGACCTGGGTGAGGGGGTGCAGGTTTTGGGAGGGGCTGGTTCTTCAGAAAATGCTGCTTTGGGAGGGATGTGGGTTTGGAATGCGTTGCCTGGAGAGGGATGTTGGTTTGGGAACAGATGTTCATTCAGGAGGTGGGGGTTTGGGAAGGATGTGGATTTTAGGAGGAGTGCTGGTTTGGAGGGATGGTGGTTACAGAGGGATGCAGGTTTGGGAATGACACTGGTTTGAAGGGATGCAGATTTTGGGAGGGATGGTGGTTACAGAGGGATGCAGGTTTGGGGGTGATGCTGGTTTGGAAGGATGCAGATTTTGGGAGGGATGGTGGTTTTAGTGGGATGCAGGTTTGGTGGTGATGCAGATTTTGGAGGGGTGCTGGTCTGGGAGTGATGCTGGTTTGGAGGGATGCAGATTTTGGGAGGGATGGTGGCTACAGAGGGATGTGGGTTTGGGAGTGACACTGGTTTGAAGGGATGCAGATTTTGGGAGGGGTGGTGGTTTCAGTGGGATGATGGGTCTGAGAGTGATGTTGGTTTGGGGAGGAATGAGGGCTTGGGAGTGGTACTGGCCTGGTAGTGATACTGGCTTGGGGAGAGACGAGAATCTGGAAGGTGGTGGTTTAGGAGGGAAGTTTGGAGAATGATGGTCTGGGAGTGATGCCGGCTTGGAGGGATGCAGATTTTGGGAGGGATGCTGGTCTGGGAATGATGCTGGTTTGGGAAGGGATGCTGGTCTGAAGGGATAATGGTTTGGGGAGGGTGGTTTGTTTGGAGGTTACTGGGAAGGATTCTGCTTTGGAGGATACTCCTCTGGGACAAATGCTGGTTTTGGGGAGGGGATGCTGGTTTGGGGAGGGATGCTGGTTTTGAGGATGCTCCTTTGGGGTGGGATGCTGCTTTGGAAGATGCTGGTTTGACTGGTGCTGCTCTGGGAGGGGATGCTGGAGGGGAGTGATGGGGTTGGGGCTGGGGGAGAAACCCAGAGTGCACAAATACCCCCCAAACCCCAGGGCTGGAGTGCAGGGCAGGACCCCCCAGACCCTGAGCCAAAGGGACCCATCAGTGCCACCCATGGCTCGCCCACCTCTTCCACCTCTTCTCCAAGAGAGGAGGAGGCAGGAAAACCAGGGAAACATCTGTACAGGAAAAACAGCAGCAAACCCCTCTCTCCCTGCACCATCCAGCCATGAATATTCCTGCCGGTCCCAGATCCCTTCTCCAGCAACACAGCAAAGTGAAATGAATATGCAGAGGGGAATTGGGCACCTACGAGCACCCACCCCCTCATTCCCTCCCCAAAAATGCTGGGCGTGGCTCAGGAGGAGGAGGAGGAGGGGCTTGTTTGGGGGTGCTGGCAGGGAGGGTGGGCAGTGGGGGGTGCTGCCAGCTCTGGCCCAGCTCTGGGGTGGTTTTCTACCCTGACTCATCTGTCAAAGGTGGGGAACTGAGGCAGAGAATGATAAAAATCAGTCTGGATGTCACTTGGGGTGGCTGAACGTGGGTTTCCCCCCCTCTCATTAGTGTCCCTCATTTTCTCTTCACTGACATTCCCTTTCTGCTGGATCAATGCCCTGGAGCAGCTCAGCCCTGACTGGAGCAAGGGGGAACTGGGGTGCCCTGGGTGGGGAAGGGGCTGCTCTGCTCCAGCATCCCCAAGGACACTGTGACTCTGCTGTAACCCACCCTGGGAAACCAAAACACTTTAAAAGGCTCTGCAGAAAGCAGGGATGCTGGAGAGGCTGAACCCCAGAGCATCCCTTTGGCCCCAAGGGAAGCCAAGGCACACAGGGAGGGGGAAGCACTTCATCTGGCAGTGCTGGGGGGCCCAACCTGCTCCCAGCTCCTGCCCAGTGATTTTGGAGCATGGATCAGCCTGGGGGGTGACAGTCCTGGTTTTGGGGGGTTTTTGGTGACTAACATGAGGGTGATTTCCCCCCTCCAGAAGTGTGGGGATAATGCACCCCCTGACTCAGTTCTCCCCAAGACCAAAGGAGCAGCAAGTTCCCAAATTTGCCCCGTGACGCTGAACCACCCACGTGGGGCAGCCGGGGGGGATTTAATGACCAATATTATGAGCACCAGCCACGTTTCCCCATCCCAACCCATCCCTTCACAGCGGGAGCCAAAACCCACTTACGTTGCAGGGCCGAGGAGGACGCAAAAACCCTCGGCTGGGAAAACTTTTCTTTAGAAGAACCCCAAATGTCAGCTCTAAATTGGGTGTTCCGCGCTCCTGCTCCGTCTCTTCATTACTGTATCGTAAAATTACATTAAGTCGGGAATGATCTGCATTCAAATGACTCTGTGTCTGGAATGATAACGCAGGGATGTGAGATTAAAATGTAATTATGCTCTTTAAAGTCAAGGAAGGTTAATAAAATGTTTTTCCAAGTTGCAGAGGCTCCGCAGCCACCACGCAGAATCACTTACAGGAATCAAGGGGAGGGCGAGGCGGGAACAGAGAGGGAAAAGTGGGTAGGAAACATGAAAGTGGGGGTTTGGAGGGAGGAAATATTGGGGTCACTTGAGGTGAGTCATGGGACAAGTGACCTCGGGGTGAGGGGTTTCACAGGGGTGGGCAGAGCCAGCTGGGAACATCCTTGCTGGGCTCTGGTGTCCTCTGGTACCTGGGATGATGTGGGGCCTCCATCCCACATCCCTACACAAAGTCATGTCCCAAGTCCCCCCAGAGCAGCCCCAGGGTCCCTTCTTCATGTCTCCAGCACCGGATTTGCTCTGCCACGTCCCTGCTCTTCCCAGGGCCCAGAGGATGCCCCTTCGTTAGCGCTGATCTCCTAACGACATGCACCGTGGTGTTCATTGGCACAGCCAGTGGCTGCCATCTGGATCCTGGATCCCCTCGGGAGTGAGGGAAGCCCTCAAGGCCTGCCCTGGGCTGGGGAGGGAGCAGCACCCTCAAACCCACCCCCTGCTCAGCCAAAATACAGCTCTTGTAGCACCAGCAAAGGGGCTGGGGCTGCCTGAGGGGCTCAACCACAGAGCTCATGGATCACCCAGGCTGGAAAAGCTCTCAAAGATGATGGAATCCAACTGTTCCCCCAGCACTGCCAAGGCCACCACTGACCCTGTCCCCAAGTACCACATCCACAGGGCTTTGAAATCCCTCCAGGGATGGGGACTCCACCCCTGCCCTGGGCAGCTGTGCCAGGGCTGGACAACCCTTTCCATGAAGGAATTTTCCTGAATATCCAATTTAAACCTCTCCCACCCATCATTAATGGCATCATTAAGGCTTCATTAGCTCTGAAACCTCCCACAAGGTCTGTGAGAGCCCCTCCAGAGGCAGGAGAAGGAATGGAGGTCACTGTGCTCGGCTGCAGCACACAGAGCACCAAGTGCCAAAGTTTAACCAGGATGAATTAGAATGCCACATTTAACCAGAATAAAGTAGAGGATGTTGGAAAACAGGATGGATTTCACCAGTTTGTGCATTTTCCTGCCTTTACCATGACTGGAGAGGGGATGAAGCAAAGAAGGAGAAACTTCTTAAGGCGCCACTGATGGCCTGGGGACACAGAGCAGGTGAGATTGGCAAGGGAGAGCTCCCTGCTCCTGCCTGGGAGTTCTAATGCTCCTCAGATGGATCTGCCACAAACCTGTCACTGTCACCTCACAGCTCAGGGGGGTTTAATGGCTGCTGGGGGCTGGTGGAGAGGGGGGTCCTGCACCCCCTGCCTGAGCAGGCACCTCCCTTTTCCATGGCATGGCTAAAGATGCTCCTCTGCCCCTGGAAAACAGCTTGATGCTCCTTTAGAGGAAATCAGGCTTGGTTGGGATGCTGCCTTGATGGCCTCTCTGTCCAACTCCATCCCACTGGGGTGTGGACGTCATGTTGGGAGGTCACTGACCAGCAAGGGATGGATTTATCTGCAAAATGCTCAGAGAGCATTAGAGGAAATTGCTCAGGCCTCAATCAAAGGCCATTCCACACCTCCCAGGGAGAAGACAGGCTTGGTGCTGGGAATAAATTTGCTGGTGGTGTCTGGGAGCTGAGGAGGGATTGCTGTGGGGCCTGGCAGAGGAAGCCATGGGAATTCCTGGCTTTGTGTCATCCACCACCCAGGCCTTGGGGTCCAGAGAGGGTCCCTGCTGCCCACAGGGGTTTCAGTGCCCAGGATCAGGGGCACTCACCCCTAGATGGGACACAGGGTCCTTCCCTGAGCTCCAGGATAGGAGTGCAGGGGAAAACTCATCCCAGGATCCCCAGCAAGAAGGGACACAGCAGGTGAAACGTGCTGCCAAAGGGTCATAGAGGGTTAAGAGGAGGAGAAACTGGGGGAGGAAAGCTCTGAGAAAGTGGAGACAAAGTGGAGATGAGCCCTGCTCTGAGCAGAGGAGGGACCTGATGTTCAAACAGCACCACATCCCTCCCAGCCTGTGCTCTGTGCTCAGTCCCTGTAGAGCGAAGGGAACCAAGAGAGAACTCAGGAGATGGCTCTCACCTGGATCACTGCCCAGCAGGGTATCACAAGCAGCTTCTGGGCACTGGAGATACTTGTCTGAACCAGCAGCTTTGGGTTTTGTTGGGAGCATCCAGGCTCTGTTAGCACCAGAGAAGGCGACAGCTGTGCGGATTGGGAGCTCCTGCAGGGCCCACCCTCCTCCCATTCCTGGAGATTGTGCTGGAGGAGGTGTGAGAGCTGAATCACCCCGGGATGGCTCACTGCAAACACCACACCACCACTGCATTTAGCGGATTTTGCTGCCTCTGAATCGTGGGATTTTTAGGAAGTTTTGGCCTCTTTTTTAAGCATTTCTTACTTAAAGACGTGGGGGTTTCTATTTTGGCTCTGAGTGGAGACACAGGCCATCAACTCCTGCTGATGCTGAGCAGGATCAGTTTGATGCCAGGACAAAGCTGTGTTCCAGTGGGTGAGCAGCTCCTTCCCATGTCAGGAACACAACAGGTTGTTCAGATGCCTCTTCAGAGCGAATAAAGGTGAGACAAAGACAAGTTGAGTCAGCTGGAGGCTCTTTATGGCCCAGAACATCAGCTAGGTCAGAGACATTACCAATTAAGTGCCAACAGCAGGGAGTTAGAGAGGTGACAAACCCTCTGCTGTCACCTTACCCCTGGAATATATCCCAGTGATTTTCCTCCTGGCTTTTCCCTGAGCAGCTCTTTGAAGCCCAGATCCCCCAAGTGCAGTGTCTGAGTCTCAACCCTGTGATCCCTGAGGCTGCTGCCACAACCCCTCTCTCAACCCCCTGGGTCTGCAGCTCCTGTGTGTTGGTTTAGCTCTTCCCAGCCCATTTATTCCTGCTCTGCCCAGAGATTCACTCCACGACATCATTAAGCCACACAATGAGACCAATTAGGAGCCAGAAGGAGACACCTGACTTTAAACATTTTATTAAGGCTTAAATGTCTATCAGCCAGCAGGGAGCTGGTCTGGTCACACGACATAAACCGAGAGGGACGTCGGGTGGGATGGGATGGCTTTTCTACAAGAGTTGGTGTGAGCAGGGTGAGATCACTGCCAGCTCCTCACACCTGTACCACGGCCTCTCACCACTAGATTCCAGGAGGAAGGAGGATTCCAGGAGGGAAGGATGTGCTCTAGGGAGGAGGAGGTGAGGTGGGGAAGGGAGGGGAAGTCAGGGAGCTTCCGTGTTGTCACTCACAAGGACTTTTCCTGCTCCACAACCGAAGGGCTGCTGGTCAGAGGTGCGGTCTGAGCTCCCAGGGAAGCTGCACTCGCGGTCCGAAAGGCACCTAAAGCTAAACCACTGAGCCACGGGGAGGTGGTGGGAGGGCGGGTGGAGATCAGTCCTGTATAAATACATGTTCCTCGCTAAAGAATCTATGGCTTTTGTTACCCTCAGCTCGCCCAGCCCGGCGCAGTGCTGTAACCCCCGCCCCGACCGCTCCACAAGCACCACACCGAGTCCTCTCCGCTCTCCGGCTCCTCCTGCGGGTCGCTGATGCTCCGGCGGGTCCAGGGGGAACAGCAGCAGCTCCTTGTCCTCGTCCTGCCGGCAGCAGCGGGGTCAGAAGTGAACCCTCCTGACGTCCTGGGTGGCTGCCGACCTCTTGCAGCTGCCGCACTGGAGGGGGGACGGCGCCTTCTGCCGCTCGGCCAGGCAGGGCCGGCACACGAGGTGCCCGCAGGGCAGCTGGTAAATGGGCTCCGGTTTGAAGTAGGACGAGAAGGTTTTGCCGCAGCAAGCGCATCCCTGGGTCTGGCTGCTCCTGCCGTGCTCTGCAAATCACAGAATCACAGAATCTTTGGGGTTGGGATAGAGTTCAGAGGTCATCGAGCCCAGACTGTGACTGACTGACCCTGAGATCGGCTCAGTTGGTTAAACTTGGCTGTAATAATGCCAAGGTCATGGGTTCAATCCCCTATGTGGGATCGATGATCCTTGTGGGTCCCTTCCAACTCAGAACAGTCTGTCACCCTGGCCAGGGCACTGAGAGCCA
>JAWWLZ010000139.1:71441423-71451450 GCA_035041345.1 Poliocrania exsul
CCATCCCTCCATCCATCCATCCCTCCATCCATCCATCCCTCCATCCATCCATCCCTCCCTCCCTCCCTCCCAGCAGCCACTGAGCCACAGAGCCCTTGCTGAGCTCTGCCCTCACTCCAGCTCCCCAGAGCCCCGTGGTTACAGCAGGAACACAAGTGAAGGGACTTTCTGCAGACACAAAGGAGAGGAAAACCCCTCCAGAGCAAACACTGACCTGAGTTCCCATTTCCCAGAATGACAGTGTTACTGAAAGCTGAAAAGAGTTCCTTTGTCCTCCTGGATTGATTCAAGGTTCCCTTCCTGGTGGGCATCTCCATGCCAGCACCTCACCAAGGAGCAGCCAACCTTCTCTGACCAGGGACACTGGGCCTTCACACACTCCATGCTGTCCCACCTCCCCATCCCATCCAACTGCAGTGGCCTCTTGGCCTCTCCTGCAGCAGCCCTGCCTTGGAGACAGCAATATTTTAATGCCTGATGCAGAAAATTTGAGGTGAAATGTCCTTTTTCCCCCCAGCTGTGGTGGTTAAACCCTTCATGGCCACCTCTTATCAAGGTTTCCCCACCTCACCTGCAGCTCCAGGGCGCTCCTATTGTAAACACAACAATTTGTAAAACAACAACTGTGCCTTCATCCAAACGAGTTAAGAAATGACTTCCCGTTAAACGGCAGAAAAATTGCTTGCAGATAAGCAGCTGAATGGTTAACTAAGAGGAAATTATGGGGGCCTGGCTGTGTTTCTGCCTGAGTAGGTTAATTGTTAACACTCTCCTAACAAAGGCCTTTGGGAGACAGACATACCTGGGCGCTGTGCCACGGGAGAGGGAGATCAATCACCGCTCCTGGGCACGGAGAGCTCCGGCAAACAACCCCAGAGCAAGGCAGTGCCTTGGCACACGCACCACCCCAGGCACGTGGTACTGCCAGGACGGGCAACAAAGGCATCTGAAGGTCAAAAATTCCCCCTGCTCACCAACTGTGGTAACAGGTGTGCCCGTGACCTCCAACAGGCAGGTTTGTTTGCCTCGGATTTAACGAACAGGCAATTACCATAAAATCATGCTTTGTTTTGTTGGGTGGTTTTGGGTAGGACCTACACCTGCTCTGTGTTTAAGGGCTCTGGTGGCTCTGCCAGTTTGATGGCAGCAGTGCCAGGGAGCTGGTTTGGCTGGAGGAAAGAAGTCAGCATGTCCTGGGGTGGTGGGACAGGTTAGAAATGGAGTAAAAAGCTGGAAAAGAAAAATTGCTGTGATAATTTCAGTTTTTGTCAGGAAGATACACGGGGAGGGAAGGGCAGTAATGGATTAGCAGTGAGGAGACAGCAGATCTTGTAGGGAGCAAAACCACCTTTGTCAGTGAAGCATTGCCAAGCCCTGGAGAAAAACCACCACTGAAACACCAGACCTGTGGCTGCACTTGGCCAATATATCATAGAATCACTGAGTTATTCAGGTTGGAAAAGACCTCTGAGATCATTGAGTCCAACCCTTAACCCAGCACTGCCAAGGCCACCATTAACCCATGTCCCCAAGTGTCACATCCACATGGCTTTGAAATCCCTCCAGGGATGGGGATCCAGCCCTGCCCTGGGCAGCTGTGCCAGGGCTGGGCAACCCTTTCCATGAAGAATTTTTCCCTAATATCCAATCTAAACCTCCCTGGTACAACTCGAGGCCATTTCTTTTTGTCCTCTTAGTTGCAGATGCAGCTTGAAGTCCCATCCCTCTTCTTCTCTGGGCTGAGCAAACAGCCCTCAGCTGCTTCTTGAACATCACAACCTCCAAAAAGACCATTCAGCTGCTTCTCTGCCTCCTGTGTGTCCCAGGCCACCACGTGTCACCTCCTTATGGCCATGCTGGGCCCAAACCTGGCTGAGAGCACCTGCACTGGGGTTGATTCCAGAGGCAGGGACAGCACAGCTCCCCTCCCACCTGGCTCTGGAGCACCAGCACCTCCTTTTTCCTCCTACACCCGTCTCAAGTTGTTCAGTCTCAAGAGGGGAACACAATGAGCTTTTCTTGTCTCTCACAGGCATTTTTTTCCATCCCTCCAGTAATTCTTGTGGCTCTTCTGCACCTCCTCCAACTCCTTTCCCCCCACTCCTGGCTCAGTTGCTGCCAGGTTTTCCTCCACCACTGGAATACAGCACAAACACACAAACCTGCCTTCAAAAACATGCAAATCTCAGGCTGCTCAACCACAAGTTTTTCCACAACCAAAAGCCAAATGGACTCAGATGAACAATTCCTGCTGCCTCCCTGGGACACAAATCCCTCTTTTCCCTTTTATCCCTGCTGGAGGGCACAGGAGCGTTGCTATTGGGGATATTTTCCCCCTATTCAGGGCAAAAAGGCAAACTCAGGAAGGCAGGTTGGGAGGTCAAGGAGTGGCAAGTTCTTGCAGCCACCTTCAGACACCTCTTGGGCCATGGGGTTGTTGTTTGTCTGCACATCTTCCATCCCTCTGTGCAAAGGATTTATGGTTGGATTTCATTTTGGACACAATCCTGAGTAAAGCACTCCCTGCCTGAGCTGGAAGGTTGGAGTAGGTGACTTCCAGCAGTCTCTCCAACCTGACCCACTCAGTGATTCTGTGATTGCTGCTGGGCTACAAATACTTCAGCTCTGGGGTTGGATTTTCAGGTAAAAGCAAGTGGAAAGTTGTTTTCTCATCCCAAGATCCTGTGGTTTGGGAGATCCTGCAGGTCCTGCACTTGGGTGGGGGCAATCCCAAGCACAAGGACAGGCTGGGTGGAGAATGGATCAAGATGAGCCCTGGAGAGAAGGGCTTGGGAGTGTTTTTGGATTAAATCATCCTGTGCCATGATCAGGGTGAGGAACAGAGAGTGGGCAAAAGCAAAACCCTCCAGAAAAAGGGGGTTTGGAGACCTCAGCAAGCACCAGCTCCTGCCTGCAGCCTGGGGCTCTTTGCAGGGACCTTTGTAGCTCTGTTTAGCTGGAAGCAAGGAATGCCTGAGTTCAGAAAGCCAGGCAACACCAAAGCCATCCTACACACCCTCTCCTGGGAGCAACCTCCATGTATCCTGAGGCTATTTCCATCACACTCTGCTGCAGGCTTGCAGCCACAGAAATCCCCCTGGAGCTCTGTGCTGCCATCCCAGCTTGGGAATCCTGCTGAGGAACATCCAATTTGGGAGATGAGGGACCATCCTGTCCACCCCTGACCCACCCCCCTTTCCCAAAACACCTGTCCCAGCATCTGAGAGCACTGAGGGATCCTCATCACAGGGACTTGCAGCATCCTCAGGATAACTGGGCCCAGTTCAAAGCTGTCTGCTCTGCCAGTACAAACCTATTTCTGGGGCATGAGGACCACCCTCTGCTCTTCCCTCCTAAAAATGTGGCAGCATCAGGTGAGGGTGGGGTTGGCAGGGTTGGGGACAGGCAGGTCCCGCTTTGGGGGCTGCTCTTCCTCGGGCTGCTGTGGGAAATAAAATCGAGTGGCTTAGAAACATTTCCTTTTCCTTTCCGCCTGCTAATGAGATAATTACAGCTTTTTGTATTCTGGGAAACTACTTTCTCATTATGGGGGCCGCAGCAGCTATTTACATAATAAGCCTGAAACAAAAGAGATGAGATGAAAAGCCCCAGGCGGCTCTTCGGGGGAGCTCTGGTTGAGCTGCCGAGGGACAGCCCGCGGGATGACGGATTCTTCCATCCCCCAAGTCCCTCTGCCAGGGTCTGGAGTAGGTGGCAGCACTTAGTCCAGGATGTTCCTACCATGGGATGCTCCTCACTCTCATCTGTGAGGGTCTCTGGGGTCGCCAGAACCAGCCAATGTGCTCCCATAAACCACCCACTGCGATTCCTGTTGCCAAAGGATTTGGGAGGAGTGGCCGTGAATTGACACCCACCTCAAGGAGTCATGTCAGCATTTGTGGGGCTTGTGGTGACACCCTGGGACAAGTCCCAGCACCTCAGAATATGTCTGGTACCAAACTGGCCCATCCCCTGTCCCAGCTCCCATGTCCCAGTTTCCCACAGCTGTGGATAAGGGAGATTCTGGGTACCAACCTGTCCCATCCCATGTCCCCATTCTTTGTCCCACCTGCTGGCCAAGAGACATTCTGGGTACCAAACTGTCCCATCCCAAGTCCCCATTCTTTGTCCCACCTGCTGGCCAAGGGACATTCTGGGTACCAACCTGTCCCATCCCTTGTCCCATGTCCCCATTCCTTGTCTCACCTGCTGGGCAAGGGACATTCTGGGTACCAACTTGTCCCATCTCATGTCTCTCTCTGTTCCTTGTCTCACTCTCTGGCCACAGGACATGATGGGTTCCAAACTGTCCACTTCCCTGTCCCTTCAGCTGGCCAAGGGACACCTTGGATACCAAACTATCCCATCCCATGTCCCATGTCCCACTTTCCTGTTCCCCCAGCTGCCCAAGGGACACACTGAGTACCAAACTGTCCCATGCCATGTCCCAGTTCCCCACCCCACAGCTGGCTGGGGGACACTGGGTACCAAACTGTCCCTTCCCACATGGCAGTGCCCTGTCCCCCCGCCTGGCCAAGGGACACTCTGTGTACCAAACTGTCCCTGCCAGCAGCCACCTCCTCTCCCCAATAAAGGCCCCATTGTTCTCCCCGACAAAGCCTGAACAGAGCAGGCTGCTCCACCTTCCCTGGCCAATCCTCCCTCTTTGCTATCAGTTTTCCTCCTCAGTTGCTGGCTGTGTTGAAGGGCCACAGTCCACTGCCACTCCTCCCTGTCCCCCAGGAAGTGGCAAGAGGGGAATCATGGCAAAGCACAGCCACAATCTGCATGTGGCCTTGGCTCCACATCCTGCTTGTCCTCCTTCCCTCCTGGAACAAACACCCCTACCCCACCTGCCTGGAAAGCCCTCTGTGGACAGCAAAATAATCAATCAATCAATCTGGGTGTTGTCATTGCTCACCCAGAACAAGCTGCTCTGCCTTTCCCAAGTCCACCTCCACTTCAGCTCCTCTCAAGGTGCTCTCAGTTTGAACCCCCAGGATTTTCTGGACCCAAAAAAAAGCAGGCAAAGGTGTGGAATTAAAAGCTAAGCACTTGGCAGTCTGCACTGATCTGGAGCTCCCCCACAAAGGAAAGAAATAAAAAATCATTCTTGAGGCTGCATCAAGGTGGGCAAAGCCCCAGAGAAGCCTCAGCAGGTGACATGGAGATGTGACAGGGAGATGTGACAAGGTGCTCTGAGCTTTGTACACAGATCCAGAGGGGCTTTTTAGTCTCCATCCTTGGAATATTTCAAGCCCTGAATGGACCAAGAAGGGTCAGGTGTCACAGCTCAGTGGGGAGGTTTGGTCTGGAGACCCCTCAAGTCCCTTCCACCAGGAATTATCCTGCCATGGTGGTTTTGGCAAGCCACACTGGGGCTGTGGGGCTGTCCACCTGTGTTACCCTGACAAGAGTCCTCATTCTCAAGGGAAATTCCCCCCCTTTTTCCTTCCCCCTATCAGAGCCCTGGATTTGGATCCAGGCTGGCATCCCCCAGGATGCACCTGAGGGCTGATAGCAGGGATTTTCCATGCCATGCCATGTCTGTCCCCACCATCCCAAGGAGCAGGGTGCCAATGGGACAGGATGGCTTCAAGCTCAGCCCAAACTGCCATCCCAAATCCCAGGTGTCCATCAGGAAGGGTTAGGCCACGGTCTCACCTGTGTCCACCAGCCCTTGTGACTGCCCCCAGGACATGCTCAGTGCTGTTGTGTCACTGTCCCCAGCGAGGTCCCAATGGCAACCACTGCCCAGAAAATACTAGCTTGGATGGATGAGGAAACCTCCCTGAGCTCACTCAGTCTAGAAAAGGGGAGTTTGTTGGAGCAGCCTCTGCGCTGACTGAGGGTCTGGGATGCTCCATGCCATGGGCTGGACACCTTGAGGTCATCCCTGTGTGCCTGTTTTCCCTTGTAAAGGGGATTCCACTGGATCCAGGGTGAGCTTTCCCCACCCTGAGCACCCATCTCTGCTCCAACCCCTCGGTGCAAACACAGTCCAGGGGCTGCATCCCAGCCCCAAAATCCACCTGCAAAGTGTCCCACCGGCTCAGCCCTGCACTAATCCATGAAATCCCCTTTGGCTGGAGACGAGCTGTTCCCAGCCCATCCCGCGGTGCTCCCTGATGCCGGTGGGTGTGGGGCAGCTCCTGCTTCATTGCACGGAGCTGCTGGCCCTGAAGTCCCTCAGCACGGAGTTGCATCCCTTGCCTGAGCATCCCCACACATTCCCACATCCCAGGGATCCCCATGGGACCCGCTGCTCCAGCCCCACTCCTTGGCCCTGAACGCCTCAGACCCTCCTTGTCACCAGATCCCCTCCCCTGCAGATTCAGACCCCTGTCCTGGTGTCGCATGGGAAGGGCTGATCCTGCCCTTTGGGATGAGCCATCACTCCCTGAAGGATTCCAAGCAACCCTTCCCTGCCACCCCCAGAGCTTGCCCAAAGCTCTGTCCCCGCAGGAAGGACCACGAGGGGGACCCGCCAGCGCCTCCCACCCGCCAGCCCGGCCGGGATTTATCTTTAACTCGCCCTGAGGAATTCCAAGGGCGCGGAGCCAGCCCGGGAAGTGCTCGCTCCTCCCGGGCCACCACGCGTGGAGCGAGTCCCCGTGGTGGCTTGTCCCCACCGTGCCTTGTCCCCACCGCCAGCTGGACCGGAGTGGTGCCCCCAAACCCGCTGGTAGCGCAAGGTCCCGGTGCTGGGAGGTGCCAGCTGGATCCAGGGACACTTAAAGGGGGGGAAAACAGCAGCTTGAGCAACCCATCTCCGTGCCCCCCATCCCTGCTCCGAACCCAGCCTGGTGGGCACATCCCACCCCCAAAAAAACCACCTGGGAAAGGTCCCACCAGCTCAGCCCGCACTTTATCCCCCAAACCCCCTTCGTTCCCCTGCCTGGCCCCAAACAAAGACACGCAGCGAGAGGGGGGAAGGCGAGGAAGGATAAAATCCCCGCAAAAAGAGCCGGCACGCACCGGGATTTACCTGGGCAGCCCGCGGGGCGTCCCGCAGCTCCCCATCCTCCTCCGGGCTCCGGATTCATTGTTTCCCTGCATCGTATCCCGGGAAAAACTCCACGGGAATACCTGCCGGGACCAACCTGCTGCTGGGCCGGGGCCAAGCGCTGCCCTTTGCTCGGTGGGATTGGCCACGGAGCCCGCCGATTTAACTCTTTGTGCCCACCTAAGACGGGGATTTCGGGGAGCGTCTTGCTGAAATTTTGGGGATCTGGGAGGGGCTCATGGCTTGGTTTTTTGCTCCAGTATGGATTTTGGGGTCTCATAGCTGGGTTTTCCTGAAATGGGGATGGAGGTCTGGCTGCCTTCTTATTTTCAGGTGGGGATTTTGGGGGTCTGAGTTTTGGACAGATAAATATTTCAGGTGGGACACCTTGTTTTGCTCAAATAGGATTTTGAGGCTCTGACTGCTGGGTGGGTTTGCTTTTGGTTTTGCTTCTGGTTTTGTTTTTTGTGGTTTTTTTTTTTTTGTGTTTTGTTTTGTTTTGTTTGTTTTGTTTTTGTTATTTTTTGTTTTGTTGGTGGTTTTTGGTTTTTTTGTTTGGGGTTTTTTGGGGTTTTTTTGGTGTTTGTTTTGTTTTGTTTTGTTTTGTTTTGTTTTTTTTGATCCAGAGCTCCTTTTCCCACTTTTCCAGCTGCCACCACTGAGGCAGGAGAGCAACCAGGATGCCCATGGGGGGCTGTCTGGCCTCAGCACTGACACTGGATTATTTGCAGGGGTGAAGGGAGGGAAATAAAGCTCCACAAAGCTGCTACTAATTTAGACTTGTTTGCTCCAGAGACTTTTCTGTGGGCAGGAGGTCTGTGGATCGAAGGAGCTCCACAAACAGCGTTGGCATCGGAGGGCAAAGAGCAGTAAAACAGCAAAAATGCTAAAATAATCAAATATGGGTTGTGGGGCATTGAAAGCAGGGCCAAACACACTGCTGGGGTGTGTGGGGAAGGTGGGAATTACACCAGAAGGGGTCCCTGTGGAGGCTTGAGCTCTGAATTGCGCCCTCCAGAAGCAAAGAATTCCAAGGATCAGGCTGGGTTCTGCACTGCCAGAGGGATTCCCAGCAGCAGGATGCATGTGCACCTTGGAATTAGCCAAGGATTGCTCCTGCAATAACCAGAGCTGGCCCAGGAGCTTCAGCAGGACTTGGACCCTCCTCACCAGTGGGATTCGGGGATGCTGCCCAAGCCCAGGAGCCCTTGGATGCACAGCATGGAGCAGGAGCAGACCCAGCACAGCTTCCTGACACTGCAGCTGGGCTGGGCTGGGCTTTTTCTCTCTTTGGGAGCTGAGTTATGTCTTAGCTCTTCCCACAGATGAATAAATCATGATAGGAGAGGCTCTGGAGAGCGCTGGAAGCTCCAGGATAACCCGTGCTCTTGGTGCTCTCGGGCAAGTCATAAACTTTTGAACCCTGAACTCCCCTTTCTAACCCAACTCTCTGGTCTCTGAGATATAAAACCTCTCCACTCACCAAAGTCACTTCCCCCAGAGCTCCTCCACCAGCCCTGAAAGCCCCCAGAGACCCCCAAGTTCTCATCCAGCACCACTTGCTGCTGCATGCAGACCACTGTGTTTCCCTGTCCCCATGGGCAGAACCACCAAGACTTGGTCTCATCCCTTTGGGGGGGTTAATCCATCTCTGTGCTGCCCTTTTTGGGTGGCCATGGTCAGGCTGTGCACCCAGACCCAATGCCATGAGGTCACCTCCAGCCTGGTGTTGCAGGGTTGGGGTTATCCACCAAAAAGCCACGATGGACCACCCTCCTTCTGCCTTGGGGGAGAGGCTTTGAACTTCCACCCAAAGCCTTTTTCCTCTTGAGAAAAGGAATAACAGACTCTCCCAACCCCCAGCTCTTTGTTCCTCATATCCTTCTGTTTTCCTTTCCCTTTTCCTTGCAGAAGTGGCACACTTTGAGCAGCTCTGCTCAGCAGGTGATTTCCTTTCTCTTGCAGCCATTTCATTGCATCTCAAGATCCCAAAGATCCCTGAGGTCCCTGGATTTGTGGCTGCAGAGCTGGTTAAATATTTTCTCCACTGATCACAGAATCACAGGGACACTGAGGTTGGAAAAAACCTCCAAGACCATCAAGTGCCCCCTGTACCCAATGCCCACCTTGTCAACTAAACTGAGTGCCATGTCCAGTATTTCCTTAAACACCTCCAGGGGTGGGGACTCCACCACCTCCCTGGTGCCCCTTCCAGTGCCTGACCACCCTTTCTGTGAAGAATTTCTGTGAAAAATTTCTTCCTGAGGTCCAGCCTGAAGCTGCCCTGCTGCAACATAAGACTCTGAATCAGAGAAGGGAGAAACACCAACTGCAGTGAGGTCTGAAGGAGCATCACTGAAGGACTTTCCCAGGGGAACACGAGCAGAAACCATCAAACTACTCAGGCATGTGGTGGGGTGGAGGAGGAGATGGAAATGGGAGCAGAGACATCGACTCCCTGCATTGGGATTTCTGCCTTAAAAGCTCTGGGGAGAAAATTCTCAGTGCAGAACATCCTGATGTGAGCAAGAGCCTTCTTCCTCTCTCCCTCCAGACTCCTTTATTTAGAGGGAAGATCATTTTCAAAGCCTTGAGGAATGGAAAAAATTCCTCAATAAGGGCCATCTGGCTATGGAACAGACTTTGAGGTCATGAGTGAGGTGGAGGCATCTCCATCCCAGGATGCCTCAGTGCCTTGGCTGGGAAATGTCAAGACCAGCCTGGTCTAGTGATGATGACAATCCTGCTTGGGCTGTGAAGGTGGGCTGGAGGCCTCCAGAGCTCTCCAACCAGCACCACAACAACTTAAACCCAGCCTCAGACCTCAGCTGTGAGCTGACCAGCCTGTAAGTGCTTGCAGGGTCGGGCCCAGAGAGTGCTGGGGAATGGAACTGCATCCAGTGGTGTCCCCAGGGGTCTGTGTTGGGGCCAGTCCTGTTTAACGTCTTTATTGATGATTTAGATGAGGGGATTGAGTCCATCAGCAGCAAATTTGCTGATGGCACCAAGCTGGGAGGGAGT
>JAWWLZ010000139.1:71487204-71499464 GCA_035041345.1 Poliocrania exsul
TTCCAGGGATGGGGCAGCCACAGCTTCTCTGCCCAACCTGTGCCAGGGCCTGCCCACCCTCACAGGGAGGAATTTTTACCTAATAGAACAGCCCTTGATGCCCAGATCTTTGCTCCAATTAACAACTCTCAGCCTCCCACTGATCCCAGCATGACCCCAAGGATGGCCCTGCATCCCTCACAGCTCTGCATCCCTTAAAACACCCTCACAAATAAAAGGTCCTTGCTCTTTCCCAGCTAAACATGAACCCAAAGAGATATAAAGCTGCCAACCCCCAGCTCTGCCTGAGGCTTGGCTTGATGGATGGCAGGGCTCAGCTGGGAGCTGCTTCATTTGGGTGAAAGACACTGTGTGGGAAGCAACCCTGCCTGAGCTCCAAGGTGTGTAGGAGCCAACTCGGCTTCATCTCAGCTGATTCCAACAGCAGAGCGTTGCTTTGGAGAGAACGAAATGCCTGGAGCTGTGGAGGGGGATGGAGGTCAGGACAAATCCCTCCATTCACTGCTGCAGGGATGAGAGAGGCAGCAAAGCCTTCAATGGGAGCCTGGGAGTTTCTCCATGAAAGAACTGTGACAGATCTGGTGAGAGAGGAGGGAATCTGGAGCAGATAAGCTGTCTTGGCCAGCTCTCTGGGCTTTGCATCCTTGGATTCTCACATGGAGAAAGCCCTGAGACTTCTTCCAAGCCAAGCCAGCAGTGACCCTTCAGCAGAGAATCAGAATGGTTTGGGTTGGAAGAGACCTTTGAAGGTTGTTTAGTCCAACACCCCTGCCATGGGCAGGGACACCTCCCACCAGCCCAGGGTGCTCCAAGCCCTGTCCAGTCTGGTCTTGGACGCTCCCAGGGATGGGGCAGCCACAGCTTCTCTGCCCAACCTGTGCCAGGGCCTGCCCACCCTCCCAGCCAGCAATTCCTTCCCAATATCCCTCTAATCCTGCCCTCTTGCAGTGGGAAGCCATTCCCTCTGTCCTGTCCCTCCATGCTCTTGTCCAAAGTTCCTCTCCAGCATCAGTTCTTCAAATTCCTTTAGACTTGGAAAGAGAATATTTGATGTAGAACCCCATACATTGCACAACACCCAAGGACCTCAATTTCTGCTCCTTCTCCTCAAAATCCAACCCAAAACTGAAACCACCAACATTCCCATTCTCTCATCCTCCTGCATCCCCCCCTTACTTGGAGGGACCTCCTTGGTCTTGAGCATGTTCAGCCTGCCATGAAACTCTAGCTGGTGATGAGACAGCCCTTGGCACTGGTATTTCTGAGCACCCCCAAACCATCTGCTCCAGTTCCATCCCTCTTCTGGGTCCCTGTGAGGAGGAGGAGACTCCAGCTGAGAGAAAGGGACAGGCCGCCCACTTGTGCTGAGTAACCATTGCCAAATTGGATGCCAGCACATACACACACACACACAAAAATATTTCCACTGAGGTTGCTATGAACAATGGGCTCTTGATTAGTTGCTATCTCAAACCTTTGGCAGTTCTCCATGGGGAACAGGCAGTTCAAGCACTGACCCTCCCACTCTTGGGCCAACTCGTTGGCATCTCCACACCCAGCACTGGCAGCTCAGGGGGTGTTTCAGCAGTGAGGAACGGGATGTGATCCTTGCCCAGGGAGTTTGCAAGATGAGGACAGGCACGTGGGTGAGGGAACAGCCACATCCTAATCAATGATGGTGAGAAAACTCCTCTGCCTTACAGATCCAGAGGTCTTCATTGCTCGCTGGGAAAGCTTGACCATCTCCTTGGACACAGCCCCAACCCTACTTTGGTATCATCTTCCTGCCCTTCCTTCAAACATGGGTTTGTAGACACCATGGGAAGACATTAGGGAATGTCCAGCCAAGGTCTGTCAGTCCTATTTCCAAGGACATGACAGGGTAGGGACACCCTGGCTGGCTCTGTCCCTTAAGTCCAGATGCAGTGAAGTCACACCCCGATGATGTCCTACCTGCAAGGTGAACAGCAGTGATGGAGTAAGCACTGGAAGGTGTTTGAACCCAGGAGATGTTGAGCAAAGTCCTGCTGACACAAGGTAAGAACTTGCCCATGGTTCGTGTTGTAGAGAAACCAGTGACTGCCCAGTGCTGGCCACTTCCTAAAGCAAAGGGAGAAAGGACCAATGTTCTTGGAGGCAAAGTGTTTGATCTGAACATGATTTGTGATACACAGATGGCTTTTCTCAGCCCCAGGTTGCCTTCCCTGCTGGTTCCTCCCTTCCTGGTGAGAGCCTTCCAGAGACCCCCTCAGCCTGTGGCTCTCCCAGCTTTTGCACTGTCTACAAATAGTTGGTGCGTGCTGAAAAGAGCAGATCTGAAGCCACAGTTGGCAAATTGCACCAACAAGCATATTCTCAGTGAGGCTTTGTTCCAGTTTGTATATGTCTGAAAAGAACTGCTCAGGCATATGTTAAAGTTGGCACCTTCTCCCTGGGACTCGCTGCAAGCTGACGGCTGGAGCATGATAACCACATCAAGGCACACAAAACACTCAGCAAATGAGGGAAAACAAAGTCCACTTGGATGTTGGAGGGGTTGGGATGAGGACAAGGAGCAGGGGCAGAGCACTGTCCTCTGGAGAGAGAGCTCATCCCAGCCTGATGGAGAGAGCGATGGCATCTGCAAGCTCTTCTTGGAAAGGGATCAAGAGAAGAGGAGAGCAGAAAACCTGCTGCCCTGATGCTGGTGCCAGGATAATCCCTATAAAAAGACCAAGCCATGGAAAAGGAGAGTGAACCCAAACCATGTGAGGTCTCCTACAGGTCTGGGCTTCAACCCACAACTTGCACTGGGGATGAGCTCAGTGGGGGCACACTGAGGGTTCCCAGCTCCCATGGAGGTCTGGACCTGGCATAAAACCTCTTCTCTGGAGGGGCTGAAGAAGTTTAGGGGGAAATATTGTCCTGGTTTTGCTTTTCTTTGCCTGTCCATGCACAGCTGCAGGTGGGGAAAGGATGCTGGGCTGACCTGATGGGGCTGCACCATCATCAGGGCATCCTCCTGTTAGCAGTGCTGGGTTAACTGTTGGACTCAGTGATCTCAGAGGTCTTTTCCAACCCAAATGATTCTGTGATTCTGATTATCCATTGTGATTAAACTGGTCCTGCCCCAGCCTAGGCGTGACCCATCACTAAACACGTGCAGTTCCCTCTTCATCCCCTCAGGGTGTCCAGGAGCACCCCAGTGGCCCTTGGAGGGCAGCTGGAGCTCATCTGCCCTCAGGTGCAGCTTTCTCCACATTGGTGCTCCACCCTGGAGGTCTGTGACTGGGTGAAGGTCAGAGGGGAGTTCATCTGAGCCTGGCAGTGGCACAGGAAGCTCCACAAGCTTCCTGTAAGACACCTCCTGCCCCTCCATGACCCCTGAAAGAGGCTGCCCCACCAGGCTCAGAGGAGACCAGGCTGCCTGTGAACACTCTTGGCCTGGGAACTGCTTTGCATGGACAGGGATAATCCTGCTGGGTCTTGGGCACATCTCTGGTGGGACAATCCCAGAATACATCTGACTTGGCCTTCTCCATTCCCCATTGACAGCCCTGCTCTCTCCTGGCCAGATGTCACAGCAAAGGACCCCCCAGTTGTCCATGAAGGACCTGAACTGCTCCATTTCTTGGCAGTGCTGGTGGGAAGCAGCAGAATCCCACCCACAGGAGAACTGGTTTTGTCCCAGGCTCTAATCCCAGTCCTCAAAGGTGCCTGACTAAGTAAATCAGAGAGCCTTAGCTGCCCTTTCCATCCAAGGAGGATCACACACAGCCCCTGGATCTCTGTCAGCAACAACCTGTGCAGGGAGACACTCCCAGCCTGCAGTTCTGTGGGAGCAGCTGAGTGCCTGTCCAGCACTATTAGCAGGAATAATTAATTACCTGCCCTGCCATTTCACTGGAAAGCAGCAGAATGAAGTGGCAGCAATTCTTGCTTCTTTCCTCTCTCCAGGGGCTTCCAACAGGTGAGCAGGAGTGATGTAACCTTCACAAATCCATGGAAAGGCCAAGAGAAGCACAGCCTGATTGTGAGTGTGTTGCAGGACCCAAAGCTGCTGCAGCAACCCCAGTGCTGGGGCGGGGTTGGAAGCAGGGCCATGTACCACCAACCTCAGGAGCTTTTCCTTGTCCCTCTGGCACCTCTCAGTTCTCCTTGGAGAAGACAACTCCATGCTGTGTCTGTGTCAGGAGCTGCCCTGCCTTCTGTTTGAGTTCTTGGCCATTTGAATGTCCCTTCTTTAGTTAATCTGTGTAAGAGGGAGTTTGGGGGGTTTGCCCCCTCTGTGAGCTCAGGTCGTCCTTGGCCTCTCCATGGGGTGGGAAAAGTTGTTTCATCCCTCACATTGATTTCACTTCTCCATCTCACCCTCACTGCAGACCCCCAGGGGTTCAGGCTGTGCCCCCCAAAGGGCTCTGTTCCTGGAGATGGGAGAAAACAGGGACCAAAATGGGATTCTCATGGTGGAATACAGGCTTGGTTCCCACCCCCCAGCGTTGTCTGTCACCGAGGGGCTGCCTGTGCCCCTCAAAACCCAACCGTGCCCCCAAGACACCCCTGGACCCACTGCATGGGGAAATGTCGGGGCTCAGATGTATTGGGGGGCTCTTTCTCGGGGTCAGGAGGGTGATGACACATGGTGAGGCTGCAGGGCACTGAGCTGAGGCACTGCCAGACCCCAAATATCCCCTGCCCACCCCAAATACCCCCTACCCACCCCAAATATCCCCTGCCCCGGAGTCCTGCAGGGGAAGGGGACACGGATGGGACGGGGTCCCTGGAGCATCCCAGTATCCCCAGCCAGGTCCGTGGGGACAGAGCCCTGTCCTGGGGGGGTGGCGAGGGAAGAGTTAAAGGGAAGGCGAGCAGATCCTCCTCCATCCTCCCGGTCCTCGCTGTTAGGCTGCTGCTGTGACAGGGGGTGGGGTCGGGGCTGGCCGCCGTTTGCCGCAAGACGGGGGGGGAAACGTGGCTGCGAATGTGTGTGTGTGTGTGTGTGTGTGTTGGTGACACAGGACAAAATGAGATGAGACCCCTCGGACGGGAGCGGCCGCCCGGCTGCGATCCCTGATCCCTGCCCGACCCCCGCCTGCTCCTGCTCAGCCCTGCGATCGCTACCGGGGACCGGCGCAGCCCCAGCATCCCCGCCAAGAGTAAGGCTCGGGGTGGGGAGGAACTGGGAGGAACTGGGAAGAGGGACTGGGAGTGGGGAGAGTGGGAAGGGGTGGGGGGTGACGAGGAGGAGGTTCTCTTAGGGGTGGGGGAGATTTGGGGTGCACAGAGAGCGAGGTGGGGAACCTGATGCTGGAGCTTCGCTCGCCTGAACCACCCGCCCATATGTAATTTGGGGAGGGGGGGGAGGGGAGGGGAAGATTTTGGGGAGGGGGTGGGGGTGGAGGAAGGGCTGCCAGCGCCGATTTCGGGTGTGATGGAGGGGAGGGAGCCTTGTTTGTGCCTAAAGTCGCAGCTGCCTGGATTTGGCCCCGCGGGGCCGTCGGGATGTGACAGCACCCAAAAATAGAGTGCGAGGCGGGGAGGAGCGGGGGGCAGACCTGTGTGCCAGTGCCAGGGCCAGGTTATTCTCCCTCCTCACCCCTTCCTCATCTTCTTTTATTTATTTCTTTATTTCGCTGGCAGTGATGTCAGGGAGGGGAGCGGTGGCTGGGGCTGGCTGGGGGTTGGATTCACGGGAAGGAGGTTGCTGGCGGCCGAGTGATTAACGTGCAGTTGCTGGGAATTATGTCATCTGCCTCGGTGCTGGGTGGCCCTCGCCCAGGAGCGGCGGTGGGGAGGGAGGGAGGACGTGGGGGGACGTCATGACACGGGGCTCCCCGCCTGGGGCTTCACCCAAGGAGGCTCCGATGCCTCCCTGTCTTCTCTGCGAGGACTTGGGCGCCCAGCGTTCCTCCTCACCCCAGCACGGGGTTCCCCACTTGGGACAGCACCCAAAGAGGCACCGATGCCTCCCTGGCTCTGCAAGGACGTGGGCATCGAGTGCGTCCCCACACCCATCGCAGCCCCCAAGCCATTGGGGGTGCACACCCACCCCACTGCCCTCTGCTGCTGCTGGGGGGCCCCAGATCCACGGGCTCCATCCCCAAGCAGGAGAGGAGCGGGTTGTTGCTCCTCCCGATGGCTCGTCCTGCCCGCTGGCCCCGCAGCCGGGCTGGGAACAGGCGGAGGGGATGCCATGGGGAGGGAAGGGCGAAGGTGGGCACCCCCTCTGCCAGCTCCCCGGGAGAGAGAGGGGCTGGAGCTGCTGCACTGCAGCACAGAGCCCCATCCGGGGCTGTGGGTGTGCCCGAGGGGCGCAGGGACCCCTCTGCCACCCCGTCCACTCCTCGGAGCCAAGGCAAGAGCCTGGGGACCTGTAGATGCCAGCGGCACCCCCGCCAGGCTGGATGATCCCTCTGCTCCAGAGGAGGGTGTTGGGCAGCTGGATGTTGCACACCCTCCTGGGCATCTGCCTGAGCACTCCTGAGCATTCCTTGAGCATTCCCTGAGCACCCTCTTAGATTCCCCCTGAGCACCCTCTGAGCATCTCAGTCCTCTTCCTCGCGTGGGGAGCTGGGGGAGGAAGGCAAGGCCTGCCGGTGAGCCATGCACGGACCTCGCTGCACATCAACAAGCTCTTCTGTCTGCTCCACACCCCGTGCAGCCCCGTGAATCCCCGTGCAGCTCCATAAAAACCCGTGCAGTTCCCTGGATCCCCGTGCAGTTCCCTGGATCCCTGTGCAGTTCCCTGGATCCCCGTGCAGCTCCCTGGATCCCTGTGCAGTTCCCTGGATCCCCGTGCAGTTCCTGGATCCCTGTGCAGCTCCCTGGATCCTCGTGCAGTTCCCTGGATCCCCGTGCAGCTCCCTGGATCCCCGTGCAGCTCCCTGGATCCCCGTGCAGTTCCCTGGATCCCCGTGCACCACAGTAGAGGGTCGGGCAGGGAGAGGAGCAGGATATGCCAACAGGAGGGCTGGAGGGAGATGTGGAGTGGAGGTAGGAGGGCTGGGCATGGCTGCAGAGGGTCATTTTCTGGCATTTTCTGCCCCACAACGCCGTACAAGGGAGGGGAGATGCCAACACCTCCTTTAATTCCAGCTGGAAGTCAGCGGGTGCAATCCAGGCCGGGGGATGCCACTTGCCCCACGGGATAACCTTTGGCAACTCCTCCGCTTTCAACACCCTCCAGCGCATCCTTCATCCTCAAACCCGCTCCGACCCCGGATTATGCCGGCAGCCGAGCCCTCCCGGGAGGTGCTGGCATGGAACGGGAGTGCGGGATCTCCGAGCAGCCCCGGCTGGGAGCGGGCAGGGCCGGGAGGCTCCCGCATCCCGCGCGGTTCCCTGTGCCGGTCCCTCTCCAGGCAGCGATGCGTGCGCCGGGCGGTTTGTTTATGTGTGGCCCTGGTTGGAGCAGCGGCGATCTGCCGTGGCTATATATAGCAGCGATGCTGTCATCCGAGTTCAGCCTGGCTGGGGAATTTATTTTCTGCAAAGGCTGGGAGGCGAATGGGCTGGAAAAAGGCGTGGAAATGCCAGAGCGGTGTGATTCCCTGTCTGCGCTGGCCGGGCTCACGCAAGGCAAGGAGGGCACGTTGTCCGGAGTGGGGGCCTTGTGATGACAAACAGGGAGGAGGAGGAATGTGTGGAGGGGCTGAAATTTCCCCCCTTGGCTCCCTGGGGCGGGGTGGGCATTTAAAAAGCGGTGCAGGGCCCTGCGTGGCTGCGAATCTTCATGTCTCTATACAGGGAAGAGATCCCTCCTTCTCAGACTCTGATGGGTCACTGAGCTGATGTCCTAAGGGACCAGCCCCTAGATCCAAAAAGAGGAGGGAGAAAATCATCTGAAAGTCCAACATTTGGTTGTAGATATTTGGGAGACTGCACCAGCTTGTCCTACAGGAGATGGGACTGGGAGAGCCCCCCCAGCAGCATCCCCGGGCACCCGCTGTGCTTCCAACACAGGGGCATCACCACATCGTGGCACATGATAAGGGCACCTCTGATTGCCCATCCCGAGGAAAAACAGGAAATGGGAAGAACGACGGTCCCCTGACTTGCAAAAAACCAGGCAGATGGGGAGGGTGTTTTCCAAATGCGCTGTGAAAACCACGTTGCATCAGCAGGCAGAGGCACTCGCTGCGTGATAACTCCGTGTGGAGCAGGAATGTGGATAAACCGGGCTCCAAAAAGTTTCTGAAGGGAGTTGTGTCCCAGCTGGGAAGGTTAAGAGTTAAGGGGGTGTTGCTGGAGCTGTTGTAGGACTTAAAAATCTGCTTTGTGGTGAAGGGGAACTGAGCCCAGCCGTGCCTGGGGCTGTCAGAGAAATCCAGCAAAGAAAGGGTGAAAGAAGGAGTTTTGTTGTTTCCCTTCACAGAGGATCTTTCCCATTAGTCATTCCTGTCACAGGAGCTGGCAAACACGGTTATTATTTGAGGGATCTGAAAGTGAAATGGAGGCACGAGGCCAGGAGCCCAGACACCCCTGCCCCTCAGGGTGGGGGAGCAGACAGGGACCCCCCAGCTCCTCCAGCTCATCCCAGCTCTGCACCATGGGGAAAACCTTTGTACTGGGCCACTGGATTTATCCTCTGGTTGTGCTTTCTACAACCTGGGACTCATTTTCATGGAGCCTGGTCTAGTGAGTGGCATCCCTGGATGGTTGTCAAGGTTCCATTGATCCCAAACCATTCCAGGATTCTGTGATTTGTGCAGGACACGGTGGCACCAGGAGCCATCGGGGTAGGCTGTGATGCTCCATCCTGGAGGGGGTGGTGAACCAAGCACTTGCAGACCCTGCAATAAGCTGGGTGGTTCCCAACATGCACCCAAAACTCAGCTCTCCCATCACTCCCTGGCCCCAGGAGCCACCGTGGGGGGAAGGACCACGCAGACACCCCCGTGGGGAACAAGAAGGTCTGTGTAGCTCCTCAAATAGCAAGGAAAGCAAACACAAGTGTTAAGGCAGCTGTGAGGAAAGAGATGGCTTCTGCCTTGTAATCCAGGTTTGGCTGGAGCCGGGAACTCTCCTGGCAGACAGAGCTGAGGGTCTCCTTGAGCCACTGGAGGAGCTGCAGGAGCTCCCACTCCGTTCTCATCAGGCTCACAGGGATCTCAGCTGAGTTTTTCTCTCACAAAATTGGGGGGTTGCCATGAATATGTGGATCCCGTTGGCTTTATCTGGTTCCTGAGTCACAAGGATGAGTTTTGTCTGAGTCTTGCTGGAATTTGACCCACTATGAGGCTTGGTGGCCACATCTGCCTTCCACCTCCTCCCCATGGCTGGCATCTTCCTTCTCACACATGTGCTTTGAGTTTGGGAGTGGTCACAGGGGCTGGAAACACTTGGGTTGTCCTTTGGATTAAAGCAGGAGGCTTGAGGGATGGGATGACTCCAGCACATGGAGCCTCACTGGAGGATGCAAACCATGGGCAGCCCTTGTGGGCAGAAGGATCTGTGATGGCTTCACCTACAGCAGCTCTGAGCCTCCTTTTCTCCAGCCCCCACAGCTCCCTCAGACACTCCTGCTGCTCCAGCCCCTTCCCAGCTCCATTCCCTTCCCTGCACAAGCTCCAGCCCTTCAATGTCTCTCCTCTCTGAGGGTCCCAGAAGTGCCCCCAGGGCTGGGGGTGCCCCAGCAGTGCCAGCACAGGGAGGGCACTGCCCTGGGGCTGTGACACACCAGGGCTGGCACAGCCAAGGTGCCATTGACCTTCTTGCCCACCTGGGCTCACATTCAGCTGCTGTGGCCAAGGTCTTTTTCCACTGGGCAATGGAGCCTGTTCTCCTTGTAGGAAGCCCAGGAAAAAGGCAATCATCTCATTAACACATGCTGCTCTTCACACAACCAACTTCCCAAATATTTATCAGCTGGAGAAACACACGGGCTTGGAAGTTGCCAAGTAACATAACAAGAGGCGCTTTTAAATAAATATATGTGTGTCTGCGGGTGGCAAACGAACCAGATCCCTTGGGATGAGGCCCAAAGATCTGTTTTCCTCTGGAAGTTCAGCACCAGTAATAAAAATAAGGAGCCAAGCCAGGAACAAAACCTGGGATAAGCAATGACTGTCTGTGTGTCCAGCACTGGGGGAAATTGGTCTCCTGCTGGGAATGTCTGAGCAGTGATGCCCAACAGATCTGTGATTGCCAGGGAAAAAACCAGGAGGAGGATGGGATGGGGGGGTTTATTTTGCAGGGGAGGTGAGAACAAGCCCAGTGCACTTGGTTGGGTCTCATCCTGCATCCATGTGCCTCTCCTGCATACCCATAGGACCAGTCTACTCTGTAGGCTCAGGATTTCAGGATCCCTTGTTGTGGACCTTGTATGGCTCAGATTTCCTTGTTTCCTTCCCTCCACCCCCAAGGCCACATTGTAGGACTGAAAGTACCTCCTTCTTTCCAAACCAGGTGTCTGTGTCCCATGAAGGAACATTGCTTGCCCCAGCCTGCCTGGGCATGTTCTGCACTCTCCAGATGGTCAGGGTTTTCCTGACATTAAATCCTGCTCAATCCTTGTTGTGAAGCCACTTTGCAAGTTTTGGGGGTTAAGAGGGGAGTGAGACCTGCCAGAGGAGACCAGGTGGGTTTGTAGGTGGGGATTGAGACCTGCCAGAGGAGACCAGGTGGGTTTGTAGGTGAGCTGAGATCTCCCCTTGTTCCTTCTTCCCTGGGGAAACTCTGGCTTGTGGAATCACAGAATCATGGAAGGGTTTGGGTTGAGAAGGGACCTTAAAGCTCAATTTGTTCCAATCTCCTGCCATGAGCAGGGACACCTCCCACCAGCCCAGGGTGCTCCAAGCCCTGTCCAACCTGGCCTTGGACACTCCCAGGGATGGGGCAGCCACAGCTTCTCTGCCCAACCTGGGACAGGGCCTGCCCACCCTCAGCCAAGAATTTCTTCCTAATGTTTGATCTGTCCCTGCCCTCTGGCAGTGAGAGGTCATTTCCCCTTGTCTGTCACTGAAGGCTCTTTTCCAAAGTCCCTCTTCAGCTCTCTTGAGGCCCTTTAAGGTGCTGGAAGGTGCTGGAAGATCAACCTGGAGCCTTCTCCTCTCCAGGCTGAACACCCCCAGCCCTCCCAGCCTGTCATCTCCTTTGGTGGGGATGTTCCCACAGAAATCCACCATCCCCTCCCCACTTTCACCAGAGAGGGGTTTGCAAGAGGGTTTTCACTTTGGGGGATTTTGGGGTTCTTGCCTGAACCAAAACACAAGGAGAGACAGCCTGGTAGGCAAAGTCAACTGGGTGAGCATCCCCCACTGGTTTGGGGGGGTCCAGCACTGCCCAGACCCCCTGGGCTCAGGGCAAGGGGGCAAGAGGAGCCAGACTGGCCAAAGTGCTGCTGGTGGATGCTGCCCAGAGAGGCTGTAGATGCCCCATCCCTGGAATCATCCATGGATGGGAGCTCCTCCCGAGCTCACAGCCATGGCAGTGCCCTGCAGGCAGGAGCTGGAGATGATGCACAAGGGGAGGTCGGAGCTTTTATTAGCCCAGCTGCTGGAGCTGGAAAAAACAGCCCAGCTTTCGGGCACAGGAGCTCATCTCCTTGTCCCTGCTTTCTAATTATATCAGCTGATCTAGTACGAGCTCCTTCCCCTCCCCATGGACCGTTGCCTTCATTACATCCCCAGCTCTGCCCTTGGCAAGCACTTGGAGGAACAGCCAAGCCATCCCAACGGAGATGTTTGGATGGGAGGACTCAGATATTGCCCTTCAGTGGGGGCTTCTGCCTCCAGCAATGCCTGGAGGTTCAGGGGGACAAGGGACAGGGGACAGGGACATGGGGGGTTGTTTTGGCCAGACTGTGTATCTTGCCTTCCAAACTGCGGGGTGGAAAGCCAGGGAGGGCCATCCCTGCTATGGGGATCAGCTGAGGTGTCTCAGAGGGTGAAAAAACATCCCCTGCACCTCACTGCTCTCCTCCCCCAGGCACTGTGGTCACTGCCCAGGGCAGGGCTCTCTGCAAAAGAGCAGGACCTGTTCTTGGCTCAAATTCCTCCCTCCTCAAATAAATCCAGTTCTCAAAAGGCCTCTGTTAGGAGAACCCACATCTCCACCTGATCTCAGCTCAGCAAGGGCATAAATACCTGTCTGCAGGAGCAGGCTGAGCACAGCCCATAAAGCTCAGCTCAGGCTCAGGGAGACTCTGATGTCCCTGTGAAACTGAGCTCTCGTGCCAGGCTCAGGGAGACCCTGATGTCCCCGTAAAGCTGAAATCTCATGCCAGGCTCAGGGAGACCCTGATGTCCCCATAAAGCTGAAATCTCATGCCAGGCTCAGGG
>JAWWLZ010000139.1:71890265-71914691 GCA_035041345.1 Poliocrania exsul
TCCCCAGGCAGCAACTCACCTCCTTTGCCATGGCCGAGTCTTTCGTGCTCCACGTGGGCTTCCACCGCTGGGACCTTGCGGCTTCTCGCTGCTCAGCGACTTCCTCGCTCAGCTCCAGTTTGCGCTGTTTGTCGCTGGGGCCGGAGCGGAGCCCCCCGGGATCCCCGCCCGGCACAGCCGAGCTCGGCCCCGCCGCCCGCGCCGCTCCCGCCGGGGCCGTGTCCGGGCATGGCCGCGCTGCCCCCGCGCATGCGTACACCGAGCCGAGCATGGTCGCGCTGCCCCCGCGCACGCGCACATTGGGCATGGCCGCGCTCCTCCCGCGCACGCGCACTCCGGGAATTGCCACCCGCCCTACCCGTGGCTCGGCCCCTCCCCGATCCTGGTTTCTGCGTATGTCTTGCGACCGCGCATGCGCAATGTTCTCTGTTGCAGTAACTCGCGTCGGTCAGCAGGTGTCCCCCGCGAGTCGCGGCGCACGCGCAGTACCCCACATTAACCATCAGGGGGCAGCAGCGGCGAGTCCGCCACGCTCGGGGAGCGGAACCCGCGGAGACCCTTTCGCTAGTTTGGTTCTCTGGTTTTGGTTTTTATTTTCTACGAATGCTATTTATATTTTAATTTTCTTTTTATTGCATTTTTTATTTAATGATTTTTAATTCTGGGGTTTGATTTATAATTCTGCTTTATCTTTTATTTTTTATTCTGTTTTTTTGTTCTGATTTCAAATTTTTTCTGTTTCATTTTTAAGTTTTCTTTTTTTGTATTTACTTTGTATTTAAAGGGGTTTTAATCAGATTTATATTTTATTTTAACAATTCTTTTTTTATTGCACTATTTAATAGTTTTTTGGTTTTTTCTTTTCTATTTTTCATTTGTTTTTATTCTAGAGAAGGAAAGAGTGCAGCTCCTCTGAGCAGGAGAGAGGCTCCCCTCCTCTTCCATTAAACATAACACCTGGAATTAGTGCCCTGGGAGCCCAGTCTGGTCATTCCAGTCACTTGGGGTCACCCAAGGTGGTCTTTGCCGGCATAAAATGTAAATGACATCATGCTGAAAGTCATTTCCAGCAGCATTGGATGCTCCTGGCCCAGGTGGTCGCACCATGGAAGTCAGACCAGTGACGACCCAGGGGGGATATTCAGTGCAATACTTGCAGGTTTTATTCCCCAGAAACTCCAATTCCTTTTGGAACCTCTGGCTTAAATATTTCCCTGTTGAAAGAAGTCAAGTAGTCTTTTTGCCAAATGGCACACATAGACCTTCCTCTCAATGTGAGCCATTTAAAGTGTGGGACAACAGAGAGACCCCCTCAATTTGCACCTTAACATTGTGAAAATGGAGACTTGCCCTCAATTCAAACCCAGCAAGTGACCCCATAAATACTTTTCCTTTCCATTTAAACCCAAAACCAACAGAAAATGGACGTTCCCAGTCAACTGAAACCCGTAATATCCTAGAAAAGGTGTGTTTTCCTTCAATCAATACCCTTTCAATCACAGGTGAAAGGGCTTCCCCCTCATTTTAAACACAGATGAGGATGGCACAGGAGGAGTTTTCTAGCCCTTTGTTGTTTAATTTATACATAAAAAAGTTATATTTGTATTTTCAAACCCTAGAAATCCATATTCAGAATTCCTTACACTATAAGATCCTGTGTGTAATATAGCAGATACAGGGCTGTATTTTGAAATCAATTTTTATAATTTATACTATTTGCTAATATATATAAAAAATGAGAAACTTAAAAGGTTTTAGTCTTTTACAGACACACACAACCAATCCCTATGAATTTTCAGGCATTTTTGGGCTATAAGGTCTCTTTTGAGGGGATTCCACCTGACCCTCTTGATTCCCCACTCATCTTTGGAGTATGAGAGGAAATTATGAGGTAAAAATTCAGCTTTTGGAATCGAGGGTCAGATTTTGGGCTGTAAAAGGAAATCTTGAGGTAGAAGAGGCAGATGTTTAGGTAAAAATGCAGATTAGGAAATGCAGTTTTGGGGGGTTAAAAAAAACAGATTTTGGGGTCTGGGTGCAGATTTTGAGATAAAATGGCAGAACTGGGGTAAAAGAGGCAGATTGGGGAGTCAGGGGGGTATTTTGAGGTGGAAAAGGCAGATTTGGGGTGAAAATAGCAGATTTTGGTTTCTGGGTGTAGATCTTGGGATGAAAGGGGTAGATTTGGGGGTGAAAAAGACAAATTTGGGGGGGAAATGGCAGATTTTGGTGCCTAGAGGGAGATTTTGAGATGGAAAACGCAAATATTGTGGTGGAAAAGGTAGACTTGGGGTTGAAGGCTGCCATTTCGGGGGCAAAAGTGCTGGATTTTAGGGCCCACACCTGGGGGCAAGGGAGGTGTCCTTTCCCTGTGACTGACCCAGCTGGCCAGCCAGGTGGGTGCATTTGAACACACATGGGCCATTCCCTTGGAACTGGACTCGATGGTCCTCGTAGGTCCCTCCCAGCCCAGAACATTCTGTGATACCCCTGCACCCTGTCACAGCTCTCCCAGTGACACTGGGGTGTCCCAAGTTGCATCAGCACTCCCAGGCTCCACCGCCATCCCCTTTTTACTGCCCCCCAAAGCAGGCGCAGAACGAGCCAGACTGCCCTGTGCAATAATGCCGTTGGCACATGGACATCCTCCCCCAGGAGAGAGGGCCCGGCTGGAAAATCCAAAGCAGGCCACCCCCCAAAGGGTTGGAGTCCCCCAGCCAGCGGCTGTGCCGCAGAGGCAGCGTGCCCAGGACAGTGCCCTGCCTCCCACTCAGGCTCCGCTCTGTCCCTGGGCACTGCTGGGAGATGCCCCAGCCCTTCCTCAGGACATTCCCTGGGGTAGCTGCAGGACGTGGCTGTGCTGGGCTGGCAATCTGGGCTCCCAGAGCCATCCAACAGCTCCAGCCCTCACGCAGCTGCTGCACCTCCTGCTCGGCCAGTGGGGCTGAGAGACAGAAAACTTACAGAGGCAACTGAAAAAAGTGCCGAATCTCAGTAACTCACCTTGATGATGACTCTGTGGTAAAAAGCTGTGCCTCTATTTACATACTACCAGTAAAAATACTCCCACTGGGGAAGTCTCTGATTTTCCTTTGGCATTCACTGAACTGGCACAGCTGCTAACTGATGCCATTAAATTCTTCATCTCCAAAACCCACGTTCTCCTTTGCCATGGGTTTTTGCCTGGCCCACAGTCCGGAGGGACCTCTGGCAGCTGCCCTGCCCAAGAGATGCCGTGGGAGTGCTGGGAAATGCACCATCAGGAGCGAGCCAGGCATTAACTAATTCAAGGCACTTCCTCAAAATATTGGGGGAAAAAACCCTCCTAACATTCCATTGCCTCTCTTTTTAAACGAACACCAAACTCCTTAAGTGCAACCAAGAAACTCTACCTTACAACTATTTGACTCTCTCAATTTAACCAATGTAAGTCAGTTGGTAAATTACGCAATGTGAACTTTTTTATTTTAAGTTTCAATTACGATACAAAAATCTGTGACAGAAGAGATTCCCCCTACGGTTTCACCCTTAGGGAAGACAAGTAAAACGTCCCCAATGCTGCAATACCTCAGGCTCCCAAAAAGACCCAGTGGACGGGTCTTTTGGCTGCCCTGGAGCGCACAGAGGAACGCGGTGCCACCCACGGTCACCAAAGAGCAGCAATGCTATCGGCTCCTGGAAGCCCTGCTGTGATGGGAGCTTGGGGAGGTGGGACACTGGTTTGCTTTGGTGTAAGAGCGAAAAGCCCCGTTGCTGACGACTTCGACTGCCGAGTACATCAGTTTTGAAGATCCGCTCTGCTGGGAGGTTCATAAACTGCAGCTTCTTGGGGCGGGAGCCGTTCCCGCGTCCCGCGGGTCCCTCGCTCCCTGCTCCCAAACCGCGCGAAGGACGCGCCGGCTCGAGGACGCCACTGCGCATGCGCGGAGTCTGCTCCCGGCCCCCGAGCTGCCGGGACTCGGAGCCCTCGGAGGGAACGGGGAACGTGGCGCCGCCGAGGTGGGTCCGCACCCAGAGCCGTGGCATTCCCGGTACTGTGGGAATCCCCCGCTCGGGGGACGTGTGGGAGCAGCGCCCGCGGCAGGTGGGGACCTGGCACCGCCCTGGGCCCTACTGCAAACCAGGCGGGGAAAAGGATCTTTCTTTCCAGACTTGTGTAGAGTCTTGTCGGTGGTATTTCGAAGCTTCCGTGGAAACCGGGCAGTTAATAGTTACTCTTTACTTTCCCTGCCTGTTAGATGCACTTAACGCATCCTGACTGTGAGGAGCAGCTGCATTAGGCACTCATTAACGTGTCGCGAACCTGAAGGAGAATGTGAAAAAACCCCAAAATAATAAATAGTAACTCAGGAGTGGAAGGTGCACCCTAAAACAAATGAAAAGAGCAGAGATCAGGCAGAGGGGTTTATTCTTGCTTTTTCTTTCATTGCAGTATCAAAAAGCTCAATCAAGGGTCCAGGCTGGGGACAAAAGTTGGATCCCTCTAGAAAGACATAAGGACATTTGGTGCATCTTCCCTGCTCCACAGAAACCCTGGGAGCACAGTCCAAGAGGTGTCTTCATGTCAGCTTTCACTGGCATGGCAGTGCACGGTTCCCTTGCCAAAATTCCATAAGCTCATAAAAGGAGCAAATGTAGTGCCTACATCTGCAGTCCATGGCTCACACAGTCACCAGGACAGAGAAAGATGCCATGGCAGTAAAGAACAATGTCTGGAAAACACAGATGGAATGTGGAAGACCCCAGCAAAGCTGCTGCTGTGCCCTGGCACTTCTCTGTAGTTTGGCCACCCTTCATGCACAGATGTCCGTGCAGGGCCCTGTGCAGCCCAGCCCTTGCCTAGGCCCTGCCTGGAGGGCTCTGAGGTTATTCATGGAGTAGGACTGGCACAGGCAGTGATTCACCCACTCTGCCTGCCCTGCTCCCGCTGGGGACTCCCTGTCCCCACCTGCCCCTCTCCAGCAGGCACCGGCTGTGGGCAGAGTGGAGCAGGGGGCTCTGCCCTCCCCACGCACTGCAGAGCAGCACAGCTGGCTTGGCATGGGCGAGGCTGCCCAGTTTACAGACCTCAAGGGCCACGTTCTCTTGTTCCACGTGAGATGGGCAAGTTTTCCTGTGGGCCAGAAGATAAAGGCAAGAGGTTGCTGTGTGCTATATTCCCTTGCCACAGAGCTCACAAGGGAGGGAGTGTTGCTGTCTAAAGCTTTTCAAAAAATTAGTACAGGGAATATGAACCTGTGAAAATGTTACAGTGAGACTGAAAATTTAGACTCAGAGGTCACATCCAGGATAGGAGTTCTGTTATGGGAGCCATTAAAACACTTGAACTGGAGGATGATTCCAGTCTGCTCCAGTTTTGTGGATGTATCTCAGAATTCCCCATGTGCCCACTAAAGCAGCCTCTCTGGTGATTCCCTCTCTGCAGCATGTGCTGGGGCTCATGAGTTATGCAGGTTTATATCAAGTTAGCCTGTGTGTTGACATCATGTCATTCTAGTTTCTTAATCAAGATGCCAGGCAAGACAGAGCACCTGCCCCAGGAGGCTTCATTAACCGTGCACATAATCTTATAAAAAAGATATTACAGTACCTATAAAATTTAATTCTGAGAATTCCAGCCCATCACTCAAACAGAAGTCCCCCATGATAACACAGCTTTCCTCAGAGCGCTTCTAATGGGTTTTATAACTTGGCTGTTGTTCGACAGGAGCACTTGGATACCATGTGCATTATGCAGCAGCTTGTCCTTGCTCTGCTGCTCTGTCCACACTCTAGTGGATAAGGTTTCATCACAACTTGCTGCTTCAGAACTAGAAAATGCCTTTTTCTAAACTCCTCTAATACTGTAGTTCCTCTGCTTTTAAGGAAAAAATCCTCAAAAACTATAAAGATTATAATGAATTATTTTAACACTAATGTAAAGTGACTATTCTTATGAAGATTTGGTGATTTTATGTCAATAAAAGCGCAAGCCTAAAGCCATTTATTTATGATTGGTTGTAGCACTGATGCGTAGAACAACACAAAATATCATCTGTTATATAAGATCTTGAATTAATTCTGTTTTCAGGAGCTTGATTTTGTGCTAACTCTGTTGCCTTTTTTTGTTTTTATTCTTCTGTTCATTTTTAAATAAGCACCTTCCTTTCTGGGTGGACAAAGAGATACACAACAGAGGCCATCCCCACTGCACAGCCACTCCATGTCTTGGGCTTCTCAATGGCTTGCTGGTTTATTCTCTAGTAAACCCACTTATTTATGCAGCTTGATCTGTTTTCACATGAGAAAATTCATGTTTCCCAGGGTCTTGAAGCTTTCTCAGAAAATGGCACATTTTTAAACCAGTTATCCTTAATACTCTTTAAGCAGTGGCTTTGGTGTTACACTTTTTTAGACTTGGATATTATTTGATGGGTTTGTATAACTGGAATAAATTAAGCACACAGGTTGATATGCTAGTGCAGAATGTCCTCAGCAATCACAAGTCACTCAATTTGATAGTTTTCTTTCTGTCCCTATCTCTCTAGTTCTGAAGAATTTGTGTCTTCTTGCATTGCACAAGATGGACATCACTGTTAGCTCTGACAGCTGGTAAGTTCAGTTTTATTGAGCAAGAAGTTGATGTTGTATCAGCTGCCAGAACTCACAGTTTTCACTCTCACTGCACACTGAATTGTGGTGTAATCCCTTAGGAAGGACCCTCTGTCAGTTCACTCACTGCTTAAATGGAGATGTCATTTTAGCACAGCAACCAGTTAGACTATTATACAGAATTCTTCAGCTCTCCAATCTCACCAGAGCCAAGTGTAATAGGAGGTTGTAAGAGAGGTGGGCTGTTTACACTCTGTGTCAAATATTATACAGAGAGCTGCATATAAGTCATATTAATGTTGCTAAGCAGAGATTAATTAAGACACTACAATTATGAAGACATGAAATTCACTGAGCTGGTAAAGAATATAGCTAATGAGGGATCTATTTCACAAAAGCAGTTTAAAATAAGCATAGTCCTGTAAAGTGTCGAGAATGAGAGAATTGCTTCAAGTTTAGGAAAACTGTATCTACTTCAGTATGAAGGCTCATTTTTCTCTCTGAACCCAATGCAAATCAAAGACTCAGAATCTTGTAGATTCTGACGGCTAGATGGGGTTTGTTTCTTTGTTTGAGAAAGCACGGGGGTGTGCAGAGCTCGGTAGTGTGAAAGCCTCATCACAAAAAATTCAGAAGACAAGTATTTTCCCTGAATTCAGTGATGTAATTTAGTAAACTCTCCTGCAAATTGTGAAGCTCCAGAAGAGACACCAATTAAAGTGGTATCTGGCAGTTTTTCATTTGACAATGAAATTATATCTGAGGACTATTAAAGCAAGATACTTACACATACCTACGTGATCCAGATCTGTACATTTAACATTTTCACCAGCTCTGAAGTGTTAGCCTCAGTTTTGGAATTCAAGCTGTGATCACTCTGTTTTGCCTTCACTGACAAGTGTCATAGAAATACAGACGTTTCTTTGATGATACTTCAGCCAAATAGAAGATTTCTTGCCCCTTTTAAGACTTACAGAAATTCTTACTCCAAAGTGCTGGAATCTGTAGGAAATACAGCATCTTGTCTCCTTTGTAAACATAAAAGAGCTCTTTGTCTGAGCTGAACATGACCCACAAATGACAGGAATGCATACTGGCCTGGAATCTGACCAGGGCCAATATAGAAAATGCTTCAAACTTTTACTAATTCTGCTGGGAATTGACACAGCTGTAGGAAGGAAGAGTTTTTGCTAGTTCCTATTGAGAAGGTATGTGCAATTACACAAACGCTTTTCTGGACACAAGTAGACTTGTATGGTTACATAGTACTGTTATTATCAAGACCAAGACAGATTTTTGAAGCATTTCTTATATCCTTAGAAGGAGAACTCAAGTGTTTTGTGCAGATTTAGTGAAGATTTTATGAAGGCTCTTTGTTCACAAAACAATAGAGTAAACATGAAAATGCTGGCTCTTGTGCTTAAGAGGTAAGTATTGAAGAGAGATGGGTAGGAACAAACATCATATTCCAGACTGTGGATGACCATATCTCAGTCCTTTGCCTCTAAATTTTTGAGACAAACTATGAGGTGTTTGCTTGAGGCTGAGTGGTTTCCTCTGCTTTGTACACATGAGGCACAGAAAAGGCAGAAGACCTGACAGTACATTCCCGTTTGCTCCTTTATGCTTCTCTGTGACTTTCACAGAAATGGTCACATTTTCTGAAAGCTTGTAGGGAGATCTCTCACAGCACCAGCTGAGCTCTATGCATGCAGAAACAATATGTAGTGCTGATGGATGAAAGAGTGGATGTTTGAAAGCAAATGGACAAAAAGAGGTGGGAGGGAAATGGGTCCTGACCACACACTCTGTTCATGTGCCGATGGGATCTGTGGTCTCCCTGGGCCTTGCAACAAGAACGACCTCTTTTCCCACACACAGATGATGGGCAAGTGGATAGCCCTCATCTTTCCTTCCCTGCCTTGTGCAGGCCGTTGCCTGACACTGGCAGCATTCCTGAGCTCCTTCTAACAAACGTCTGTGTCGCTTGGCACAGCTCTGGGACACGTGAAGCACCGCCACCTCCCTGCACAGCATTCCCAGCATTGCCAGCCAGCTCTGAGAATCGAACCTGGTGTTTGGCTGGAAGTGCTTTGTGTTGGAGTTTCTAAGGCTTGCAGTGCTCCCATGTTATTGAACAGGATGAGTTAGTGCTGTGTTCAGCAAAGCTTTTGTCAGTGCAGAGAGCTCATCCCAGGTGTTAGACACTCTGAGGGACAAAGGTTGGTTCTCCACATCCACAAAGTAATACTTATATTTGTTCTTGCTACATCATGCTGGCCTTTTTTGGATATAGCAGCTACTTCTCTCATACTGCTGGGTATGAAGGAGCAGAGACTGTTCTCCTCAGTGTTTAGGTAGAACCTCTTTGCCACTGCAGAATTAGGAGGAGGATTTCAGTGGCTTTGCAGCAGCTGCTTAAGATCCCTTTTCTGCTGGTGATGGATGCACCTGAGCCACACTGGGGGATCATGAGGCATCTCACACAGCTCACCAACACTGTGCTGCACACTGTGCTGGCAGCATTTGTAACTGCTCCAGCTGCACCTGTAAGAGAGTATCTGCCACGGGTCTTTAGTTGAGGCATTTTGTTTTCTGACCACATTTTCCCTTGTCTGCATGCAGGTTTCTTAGAATATGGACAACAATTGCTTTGGAGAAAGATCTAGGAGTCTCAGTCATTACTGTCTGCTGTACCTGAAGTTGCTTTCAAGTGAATGGGAAAGGGAGAGTCTCATTCATTGCTGCTCTTTCTTTATTTCTCCCATTCAGAGGCAGATGGATAACTGGACATGGTAATACCCGTGTTCAGAAGCCATGAATTCCAGAAAATTGCTCTCAGAAACACGGAGAGCTTTTCCTGCTACTAAAGTCCACAGCCAGCAGCCATCAAGGATTCTCATTGTGGATGTCACATCACCTTCCTGGGCCAACACATGCTCTGTGCTCTCCGAGGCTCTGGAAAACACGCTGTGCTTGGCTTGTGGCCTGGCAGGGCCCTGCCGTGTGCCCCTGCTGAGCCTCTACGTGGTGCAGCCCCAGCAGGAGTGTCTGCTCCCCTTCACGGTATGGCTGAAACTGGGTCTCTGGACATCTCACAAACAGGAATGCTGTGTTCTCATTCAGTAGAGAAAGTTATGATTTAGTGGGAATGTGTATCTAAAAATTAGTCATTCTCAAAAAGCATAGTTTCACAGATTTTTATGAAAGAATGAAGTTTAAAAGAAGTGTCATATTTTTGATCTGTGAAGATGCTCACATGCATAAATTGGGTTTTCTTCCCATCCAAAACATCTGTTGTACCTTTCATATGCTACTTTCTGCACTATCTGTACTGCTTCTCTATCAAAATTCTCAAACACAACTCAAGCTGTGATAATTTGGACAGTGAAAAAATACTGCCATTGTGGGATAAGTTCCAGCTATTTAAAGGGAGAGGTGCAGAGTTAAAATATTTTTGCCAGATTTGAGAAATATCCTAAAATCATATAATCACAGAATCATTTTGGTTGGAAAAGACCTCTAGGATCATCCAGTCTAATCCTAAACCCAGCACTGCCAAGTCCACCACTAAACCACGTTCCTAAGCACCGCATCTGAATGGCTTTTAAATATATAGATCTAAGTCAATAAGAACAAGCATTGCACTCTTCGGGGGCTATGCAGTGGTAGATGGAGAATGACAAGCGGCCTGTACAGTACCAGTTTGTGCATCATAAAGTACAGAAGGATTTATGAAGTCATAGTGTTAAAAAACAGTCACACTGAACACTCATTTATACAACATCAACACACAGAACTAACCCTTCCACTTTATACAGCAATGGTGAAAACATTCTGAATTATTTTGTCAAGTTTTCACATCTCAGGAAAGGTAGAGACCAACTGGGAAAAAAATCAGAGATAACAGTGATTTACCAAATGTGATCTGCAAGAAGAGTGTAGGTGATGGTGTGTCATGGTTTAACCTCAGCCAGCAACCAAGTACTACACAGGCACTCACTTTATTTTATAGAACAGGTTATAGATAAAGTGACACCAATAACTAAGGGAATACCAAAGAAACATTTTCTGAAGATACTGAGGAATGACTCTGATTAGGGGCGTTAAGAGCAGACACTTGTCTTGCTTCCTAGGATGAATTTGTTTGTAATTCACCCTGGCATGTCACTGCAGGATGGTCTCAGTGATCTGTTTCACAGATGGTTCCAGGCCTGCTCTCTATGAGCTTGCATTATGTCTGAGTTAGTTTGTAAGTGTTGGGGCCAAATACCTACTTTTATATTTACTGGGTATGTCCTGACACTGGTCCAGCATGTCCTGGCTGACAGCTGCCTCCGATCTCATCTGGTAATTGTGGCTCACCAGAGGACATCTGACCTTTGACATAATCCCTCTACTTACAAGTATTATGACTCTGCTGCTCATGATCAGCTGTCTTTTTTACTTAAACAACAATTCCTCATTTTGATAGTCACAGTTTTTAAAGACAGAGGAACTCTTAGATCACTGTTGGCTTTCTTCATATTACAGGCTATTAGATTTCACTAAAGTACCCATATATCGTTAAACCACTTCTTCCAGAAAGCCATCTAGTCTGGATCTGAAGCTATTACAAGGTGGAGAATCAAGTACTGCTCTTGATTTCTTCCAGTGGTTAATCATTGTCATTGTGAGACTTGCAGCTGGTTTCTAATTTGAATTTATTTGCTTTAGCTTCCAGGAATTTGTTAATATATTTACTCTTTTGGATAGATTGGAAAACATGCTTGTATTTTATCCTTTCTTCCTTTAAATAGAAGCCAGTCCCTTCTCAGTCTTCTAGCTGGTAAATCAAAGAGAACAAATTATAAGTCTAACTGCAAGGCATTTTACAACCCCTTAATAACTTCCAAGCCCTTCTGTATATTCACTCAGCTGTTTTTTTCATTCCAATACTGAACTGAGCAATGCTTTATAGAGAGCTAAAAAATACTGCTCCTGTTTACATGACTGGTCATCATGTCAGTTCTTTTTCCATAATACTGCATTTCTCTGGGACTTGTCCAAGACAGCAAAGCTCACATTCAAAGTCTTGAGTCCATCTGGTACACCCAGACTGTGAACCCCCACTCCCCTTCTCCCCAGCTTTGTTTGGGTTTTCTGGTCAGGGAGCCACTTCTGTATCTTAAACTTCTGTTGTTGTACTGAAGCTGTTTTTCAGAGCTATTCTTTCACTGTTATATCATGAGACTGACACAAAACAGCATTGTGGAGCACAGTGGGTTATTGAATTGTGCATTTAGAGATGATCTTGCCATAAAAAGCCAGTCCAGCTCTCCTTGGGGCAGCCATTGTACAGTGGTAGCTGCTGCCTGAAGGAATAAAAGGTTTTTTACAAATGACAGCAGTAGAATAATTTTTCCTTTCTAGCATTTGGTCTGGAAGCTCATCTCTGAAGCAGAAGGGTCCACACACCTTCTATGAGGGTTTGCTTTTTTTGGTCATCATCACTGTGGTGTGTCCTAAACAAGAAGTGTAAGAGCAGCAGAAGTGTCCTCCTGAGTCAGACCAGTGCTCCATCAGACCAGTCTCAAAAGGAGAGACTGTTTTTGGGGAGTGCCCCAGCCCAGCCCAATCCCTTCCTGCAGTTCATTCTCCTCACACTTCCCAAGATCCCCACCTGTTGTATTTCGAATGATGGAGGATACATTTGAGGCTGTTCCTTTTGGACTCTGGTTCTGGACTTGTTACCCATGAGCTTGTGGAACTCATCTTTGAATCTGTTGCCACACTCTGACTCCACATTCTCCCGAATTAGTTACAGAGGTCCACAGCTCAATGTGAGCAGAGTACAGATATGGCACCAGTGACTGTGGCCTGGGGATGTCCCACCATCTCAGTGCTCCTATTCATGTCTCAAGTTCTGCCTCTCTGTTATGCAGGGCCAGAGGAGAAGAGCATGTCCTACTACTAGATTTTGGCTTGGCAATAGGGAGACAGCTGAAAATGTGAGGAGGAATCATGTGTGTTGTTACTGGCCTGACAACCAGCTGGGTTGGATCCATATCACTGTTCATTGCTTTATGACTTGGCTCCTGCCCCCAGTCTGAGCTCAGGGCTGTGAATTCAAAAACCCTTCTTCCACATTACAGAAAAATATTTCATGTTATTCAACAGTTTTTCATGTTCACTGTACACTGTTCTGCAGCAAGTGAAAGAAAACTTTGCACGAATTGAAGCCTGCATTTCGGAGCTCCGTTTGCTCCCAGCGGAAGGCTGTTTCCCACAGGTGGGGAATGGAGTGGTGCAAGCCGTGCAGGATGGATTGCAGCAATTCAAACAATACAGCAGACACATGGAAACAGGAGGCTCAACAAACAGTTCTGTTGAGGTAAGAAAATGTTGGGAAGCTAACAGGAGCCATCCCATTTCACCATTCGTGCTTTATAAATGTATATCTCATGCACAGTGAACATGCCAGAACATTTTAGGTATTCAGCAGTGTGACTGTTTCAGAAATCCACTGCCCAGAAATGCTGCATGAAGATATCAAGTCCTCAAATGCCTCAAGGGGATATTTTCTAGGGAAAACTATATGTACAGAAGTCCTGGGACAGGACCTAACAGATGTTGGTGGCTGTGTTCTCAGCTGGGGGTGTGTGTGCTTGCATAAGAAGGAAGGAAGCTGCTATTAACACACGAGAACAGATGTACATGTGTAGAAAGGGGAGCAAGGTTCACAGGAAGTGTTTTTTTAACCAGTATCAACTGATGTGAAAGAACAGGGAGTTAGATGGGCAAGAACTTATAAAGAAATGGTGTTTTCCTCTGGACATCAGGAAATATCAGTTCCAAGCAATCTTTTATTTCAGACTTCACAGGCTCAGAGTCCATCTGGCTTTGGAGCTTTGTCAGTTATAAAAATTAATTGAGACTCCCATAAGTGAAATTTCAGGAGTCTTTCTATTTTGTTTAGATCCTTAAACCCTTCTGGAGTCACCCAGAGTCATGCTGTGAAGAGACAGACTCTCCCAGCTGTAACTGGGACTAACTTTTCCATCCAAGAAGTCTTTCTCCTGATTTTCTGCTTTTCTGTGTGTTCTTGGGGCCCTGAGGTGTTTTTCCGGACCATTTCAAATGTGATTTGTGCTTTAACTGTAAAACTGGAGGTTGGAACAGACTGAGTGCACTTCAAACACCAGACCTTTTCTTGACACACAACAAAATCCAGGATGACTTCTAGTGTAGTTTAAGGAGCAAGCTACATTCAAAATGAAGTTACCAATGGGGGATAGGGAGTTCATAGTCCACTAAGCAATCCTTGTTCCTCTAGATTATGTGAGTATATTGTACTTCTTTTTGCAAGGGGATGTAAGACATGCTGCAGTGATAGGCTGTGATCACAGACAGGCAGAAGGCCATGTTTCTAAAAAAAGGCAGCTTTCTGCTTCAGATACTCAAGTGATTGCATTTTTTTCATCACAAGCATTTTTTTATGCAGGGTAAGTTGAATTTTTGTTTCTGTTTCCTTTTCTCAGAAGACATTTAAGTGTTTTTGCTCAGACACAGTATCTTTTGAAGAAATTAAAAAATGTGGGGGTTTTACACTTCCTTCTTGGAAATGAAGCCTTGATAACTTAAGCCAGTTAAAGTAAGCATTTACCCTGTTAAATTCAACTGTATCGGGCAGACCACGTGTGGTGCCTGAGAACTTGACATCTCGCACATGTCGCCACTTCTGTTTCTGAAGCCTTCTCTTCTGAAAGAGGCACTCCTTGGCTTTTGCTGTTACATATCTAAAGTAACACAAGTTAAACCCAAAAGCTTTCCACATGCTTTCCTCCACGAGGAAGAGACTTCTCCTGAGCCACACTGCAGGGACAACCAGCCCTGGTGCTGCTGCCGAGCCAGGGACAGAACCTGGAGGCAGCAGCATTGAGGAGCTCCCTGCAGAGAGCCAGGCACAGACAGGAGTGACAGGGACAGGACTAGGGGAAGTAGCAACCTATCAGAAGCTGTTGCTGCAAGTGCCTATATGTGAGTGGCAGGAACATGAGTGCTCATGCAGGCATTGCACCTCTATTAGAAGAACAGTTTCTGCTGTATGAAACACAGTGCCTGGTGTTTAAGAGCACTGGGTGGCCTCTGACAATCTGCTGGTGCAAATCAGCTGTAACCTTTAGGCAAATGTGCATTTTTGTAGAAGTTAAAACACAAAGAATGTTCCTAGCTGACCAGTAAGCATAGGAGGCAGACTTTGTTACAACCTGCAATTATTTAAAACCCAAAGAGTAGTTAAAAGTAGAAGGAATGACTTACCCTTTTGAGATCCTGACTTAGAGGGAAACAACCACCAGCATCAGCAAAACTAAATCTCAGCAGCACCTACAGGGCAGGAAATGTGGCCAACCTGCAATAGGATTAAAAGCATTTTTCAAGTCACCAGTTGCCCATTTTTTGTCAGATTAGGAAGTATAATGGCATTAAGGGATTATATCTAGAAACTGTGATAATACTAAAGGAAGTCACAGTAGCTAGTTCAGCTTTTGTATGTGGTAAAATATTTTTCCTGCTAGTCTGAATCAGGTTATGAAAAGGTTCAATTGGAGGTGACAGGCTACAGATGTAATACAGCCATGGATTTGATGAAATAAAGGTGCATCAGCATACCAAATACTCCTTCTATAGCTCTGCAAAAGATAATTGTGTCTTCTAGACAGTTCAACTACCTCCAGCTTAAGAACAGTCCCTGCAAGACATTTCCATTAGTTCGTAAAGGTGGCCACAATAATGTCTTTATTTCTGGTAATTCAGAGGCAAACACTAGGGAGAAGTTTGGCTGGAGTTTACTTTGTTAGGGAAATCAGGGTTGATCTGGTATCAGCAAGGCTGCCACTGCTCTGTGTCCCCAGGCCCAACCAATTGAGAGGCTGGACTCGTATTCCCAGCAGGCAAATGCACACAGAACACACGTGTAACACACATGTACAGGCATGACTGGTCACATAGATCACAGGCACTCAGAGCACTCACATGAGCACAACTGCACCCATGGCCACAGCCTGCTCCCCTCTCTGGCTGAGCAGCATGGAGACCCACCTGCAGGAATATATATATACATAAAAAAATAAATGTGTGTGTATGCACATCTCTATCTCCATACCTACCGTGCAGATCACTTCAGCAGCTGGTCTCAGACACTCAGTCTACCCATTATATGCCCCTGGATCCGTCTCCCACATTTCTGGCATCTGGACATATGTCCCCAAGACTCTAGTTTACACAGAGACACAAAGCTCAAAAAATGCTTTCAAATCTGCTTTTGAATAAATGAGATAGTGAGATTTCTCCTCTCTCCATAGATAGGACCAGTGCTATTCAAACAGACCAGGCATCACGACCTGTCGAGAGAGGATTAGGGTAGAGGCAGCTCTTGCACATTCTGATTTGTATTTCAGATTACAATTCTGACTAGCCAGTCCAGCAAAGAAATGGTAAAGCAGCTGGAAAAGAAGTTAAAAGATGTAGACCTTGTGGGTCTGCGAAGAATACAAGTCATTGAGGTTTTGAAGAGAGACTTCCTGGAGCCTGAGCACGTGGAGCAGCATGTGCCAGCAGAAGAGCCCAGCAGCAGCGGTGAGTGCCAGGCAGACACAGTGCTCAGGGAAGTTTGGGCAGCAGGACAGCCACTAGTGCTTGCTTTGGTCTGATATCTATCCCTTCCCTGTGTGCCATTTAATGTCACTTAGGTAAGTGAGAACTGCTGTGCCTGGAGGAACAGCAGGAAGTTCGTACCACAGCACTTCTCTGGAGCTTTAGCACATTTGGGCAAAAGGAGTGTATAGACTCCATGCATTACTCCAGCTATAGGTATTACTTAAAATTTACATCATGTGCAATTCAGCTTCACTGAGGGATTAAAGAGGTAAATGCATCAAGTTTATGGGGTTAACACACTGACACACCCCCCCCTCCACTCTGCTGCTGAGCACCACGCTAGGCAATTGACTGCCTGATCACAAGGTCCTTGGTGCAAGCAGAGGCAGTGGGGAAAAAGAGAGGCAGGAGGTGGGGCAGAAGAGGCCAGCAGACCACTTGCAATTTCAAGGGTCCCCTTTAGTCCTTTCTCCTGGACTACATACTGCACAGTGCTGGGAAGAGGTACTTCCAATGACCAAGTCACTTACTTCACCTCTTGATTAGATGTTTTTTGCCACTGATAATGTTCTTGTTTACCTGCTGCTTCTTTTCTCCATATTTGGGCAGTTTTTCTTGAGCAATTAATGTTGTGCTTCTTTAGTAACCAGTAGCTGCACACCAGTGAGTTCTCCACAGCCTCAATTTTCCACAACAGGTCTCCTTTTAAAGGTCTTTCCTGCAGAGGCTTAAACTCCCCATTAAGAAGACACACCTGGTTCCAAGCTCTGGTTCCCACAGCAAGTTCTCATAATGAGTTAATAATGAGCTTAAAAAACTGAGTCCCAGTGCCTTCCAAAGTTAGTGTAAGACCTGCTCCTGACAATGACAATATTGTTTTTACTGAGTGAAAGGCAACACTGGACTTTGTTGCCTTACTTGACTCTAGCTGTTTGTCTTTTTTTTTTTCTGGTTACAGTAGCAAATTTCTGGTCAATTGTCACTGTAAGGGAGTGGGAGTGTTTAGGTGGGTTGCAGGTTGCCTTTTGCCCTGTGCCTCATACCCCTGGCCAGATGCTTTATTAGTGAAAGAGTGAGCAAGTACACTCCAGACCTTGGATTTTACCTGGCCATATCTCTGAAGAACTCCTCCATTAATTTGAGAGTTTTCAGCAGCAGGAAATTAAGCAATGAGAAATTCAGAGTCTGAAATTCCTGTTAGCTCCTGTTTTGTCCATTTTTTTTCAAAGCAAAAGGTGCTGAGTAGACTAAATAAAACCAGAAAACTGATGATCCAAAGTCCAGTTCCAGCTCAATACATTGCAATGTTGCTGTAACTGCAACTTTCATACCTGCATTTTGGTTTTCCTGGCTTTCAGATCTCAATAAGTTCAGCTCTTTCTCGAGGTTGGTAAAATGATAAAATGCTACATAGCAGGAGTTGAGGCTGTTTTTCCCCCATGTGCAGTGCAGCGCAGCACAGCACCTGACTGGGGCATCTGCTACAGATCATGATGGCTCTCTGTGCTGCCCCTGCATCCCACTGAGCTGCTGGCAGACCAAACCAAACACTGAGCCCTATAATCCAGCGCTTAAAGGGACATCAGCCCTTTTACTGCCAATTAAAAACTTCCTATCCCCTCGGTGAGCCATGGCTGGTTATTCTGGGTTTTGTGAGAGTCTCTGCAGGTAAAAGTGCTTGGCTGGAGAAAGGGAGTGCACTGTTACCACTAACTGGGAACAGGGAGTCCTGAGGAGGAAGATCGAGGTTCTACCACTCCGACCTTGCTTTAGAAGTCATTTAATATGCCAAAAAGGAGGATTACAAAAGCGTGGAAGGAACTGCTGCATAGAGTTCTGAGATTGAGGTATTCTTCAAAAGCACTGCTCTTGTCCCTATGGAAAGAATGCAGTATTTTGGGTGGCTGCAAATGCTGACTTCTCCAGTGAGAAGGGTTGTTGTCAGGACTGCAATAGCTGCAGGGAAGCTTGGAACACTAGACACCTCAGAGGAGGAGCTGCTCTGTGTCTCTGTCAGACTGCTTTAGAGAATGGAAAACCCCACCGTATTATTTTTAAAGTGGAGTTGTATAGCCCTTTCACTCAATAAATGGAATGAAAACATAAAGTGGGACACAAAGGCCATTGAAATTTCAGATGATGAAATTCTAGTTCTCTGAATAGACTTGGATGAATTATTTACTCTCTAAGAGAAGCACCAGGGAATGGACAGTTGAAATAATTTGAAAAAGGAGCCCAGCTGGTTTATGAAGCGGATTTTTCAGCTATTAGACCTCCTTTCCTCTGTTTCTGGAAAAAAAATCCATTGTACTATAAAAAAATTGCAGTAAATAACATCAAAGTTACAAGATCCAGCACGCAGGAAGTGCAAGATTAGTGCTGTGTTGAACTATGGAATAAACATTGCAATGCAGCACTTATTTAAGAGGTTCATTCCACTGAGGATATTTCTTCCATTAGTTTATTTAGTGGTTGTTTGAACCTACTTACATTTTTATATCCAGAGCAGGATCAGGATATCCTCTCCAGAGGCTCATTCCCAGGTTAGGGCAGCTAGAAAATACTCTAATATTTTGAAATGCCGCAGATGGCAAATCACAGAATAGCTTTGAACATGCTCAGAACAGTCTGGGTAACACACAAGAACAGCTCCTTGGGAGGGACATTTCCAGACAAATACAGATGACCTAATGAGGGACAAGGATTGCTTTTTCAAACTGCAGAGCATCTTCTCTGTGGGGCAGAGGCTAATTCTGCAATATTTCTTTAGTTATAAAGCTTTAGTGCTTGCCAGACTGCAGAGGGAGTGGAGATGTGATGTATCTAAATGCCACAGAGCGCAATGCACAGAGCATTTGTGGTGGGAATGGTCTGTGGGAGTCACTGACAGGATGCCTGGCCCTGGTATGGACTGGCCTCTACTTGATAACCTGAGCATTACTATTCTCTCTCTCTTGCCCCAGCCCCGTTACACTCACTGAAAGCAGCTGAGCATTGCCAGACCTCTTGCTGTCAAAGGTCAGTATTTGCATGTGTTGGAGATACTGGCCCCAGCTAGTTCTGTTTGGGGAAAACAACGAACAAGCACTGAAGATAAAGCATGAATACATTTTTTATGAACATAAAAAAATCTTCTGCAAGTCTTAGGGATTATTTTGCTGAATGGGCTCTGCAGATTGTTGACCATTTGGCCCAGGACTAAAATCTGTAAGGAATGCATCATCACCAGAACATGACCAGCCTGCTCTCCAGACGTATCAGTGCAGGGAAATGGGAACAAGGCATCAGGGCAAGGGACTGATGGTGGTAACAGCTCAGGTCATGAGGAGCAGCTTCCACACAGAAGCAGGATATTCCCTTCCATCACAGTACGCTCCAGCATTGCTCCATGAGGGAGAAATTCACGTTACCACAAGCACCAGAGAAGACTGGGGTAAGGCATGGTAGCAGTGTTAAAATACATTTTTGAAAGCTGCTACAAAACTAAGGAAGTAATTGGTTTACTATACAGATTTGTGAAGAACGAAAAAGAACAGAAAGAAGTGTCCTCTCAGCCAAGGACAGTCAGAGCAGTCGATAAGGAAAAGCATCAGCAGCAAGGACAGCGGGAAGGGCCTCACAGAGTGGGGGGAGTCGAGTCTGATTTGCTGCAGAGGCACAACCTACGCAATCCCAACACCTTCCCCAGGTCTGGGAGGTAGAGACAGGAGGGAAGTGTGTCCTGCTGTGACAGCCAGGCTGCCCAACAAGGTGTTTGCAAGTTGCAGGGCATTTGAAGAATTACAGTCACTATAGTAGGCCTGGATTATTTGGCAGGTAGAGGGCAATGAATGAATTTCTAAGAGCTCTTGTTTGACATGTTTTAGTGCAGGAGCAGATGCATAGTGTCATTTTAGCCAAGTAGAGATATTAATGCATAAGGAAAAGATTTAGCAGTGTAGATGGATGTAGCACTGGGTTTTAGTCCCCCACTGGCCTGGTAAACACAAGTGGGAAAAAAAAGCTATTTCTGCTATTTATTCATCTTTTCAGAAAATATATTTCATATCCTGACTCCATGGTAAAGCTATTACTGCTACCTGGCTGTCTGTAACTTCTGTGTTTACAATTGGATATTTTGCATGTCTTATGCATTTTGCAAATTGATCATCTTTCTTTGTTTGTTTTTCATTTTACCTATTTTTTTTATTTCATCTGCTGGACTTTAAGCTAGCCTCTTATTTGGATGCAACTTTGAGGTATGATTGAGGGGGTTTTTTGGCAAGGGTTTATCTTGTGTATTACCTGCCTAACTGCTGCAGGCTACATTTCTCCATGCCTGAAAGTTGTTGCTTAACCATACACATTTGTCTGCACCTCTGGCGTGGGAGCTTAAATACTTGCTATGTCCTTGCAAACATTTTTACCTTCTCCTTTTGATTTCAATTAACAAGTCTCTAAATTGTGTGGATTTCTCTTATTTGAAATGAAATGTAACAGCGGTGGATAGTTTTGCCTGCTGGTATATCTGCAATGATGTTCTGCCCTGGAACTGCTGTGTTACCAGGCAGCACTGATCAGTAACATGCTGAAACCTCCCCTCTTTGTGGGCCAGGTCTGGGTCAAATGTTTCTTCTGTTCCACTCAGGTCTATGACCAGCTGCTCCTTTAATGAATGTTGAGGACCTTCAGCAGTTTAGGCTTTGGGCCATTCTGCAAAGAAATGTTCATCTTCAGGATATGGAGTAGCACTTTTCCTTCTACCAAATTCTCCAGTTGTGCAATCTCTCTAATTTCCCATAGGATCACATATCCAGTGCGCCTTGCTAAGGGAAGAGAGGAAATGCTTTAAAACTGAAGAGTCTTTGAGGCCAGTGCTCTGATGGTTCACATCAGTCACAACTTGTCCTCTGGATATGGCTGTAGACAGTCCCAGCACCCCAGTAATGGAAAGGGTGTTGGGGTGGCCTGTGTAGCAGCTCAGCTCCCAGCAGTGTCCCTGGAGTCACAGTGCTGTGCTTTGGTTTGCATGGTAATGGTTCTGAAGCATTTCTTTTGTGATGGCACTCGAGGAACTAAGGAGGTATAATGCAGCAGAAAATGGAAAATAATGTTCTTTTCTGTGGCTGAAAATATTTGTGCTTTTTCACTTTTTTTTCCTGCAGACATTGCAATCCTGGGAATGGACATCGATGTGCAAACTGTAGAGGACAATGTCATCAGCTTGGAGATGCTGTTTAAAACATGGCTTCATGACTATGGCACAGAGAGGGAACAGCTCCATCTCCTCCTTCCAGCAGGTTTCAGCCATGCCGCTGCACCCAAGAGCACCATAAGTATTTCATCTTCTCTCCCCCTCTGCAGTGAGCTCCTGAATCCCATAGCCTTAAAGGTTACCCAGGCTTGTCCTATGGGCATGTTCCTTCCAATTTAGAGACCCAGGGAGGTCTCTGGGGGACTCAGAAAGCTGAGAGTGGTCTCAGGAGCCACCTGCTCAGAAGGCAGCTTATTTGCTGCCATATCCCATGGCTGCTGAGGCCATTCTGCAGCAAAAATGTGCCTGGAGGAGCATTTGAATTTATAGCCACGTAGTCAAGGGAAAAGGGGCCTTTTACATCTTGAGAGCTGAACAGCCCTAAAAAATGTGTTGCTTATATTCAGTACTAAAAGTCTGTGCCAGAATTTCAGTTAAATAAAGGCTGTCTTACAAAGGGACTTGGTTTGTATTTATATCTAGTGATTTAACACTAAAATAGCTCATGTTCTAGCTGGACCTGCCAACAGTTTTCATAATGTATGGCAAGATTTATAAGGAATATCTTTTTTTCCTTTATCAGTCTAAATCCAAAGCCCTAATCCATCTTTGGGTGAGCACTGAAAACACCAACAGCTACAGCAGATATAGGTGTGTCCTGTCAGTTGTTGACTACACTGTCACTCCTGCAGTGCCTTGAGAAGCTGCACTTGCAGTCCCTGCAATCCCCTTCCACACCTCTCCGGTCCGGTGCTCCTGGGCAGCTGCCCATTGCTGTCACAGCAGGAGCACACCTGTCACCTGGTGATCCACAGGCCAGTTCCAGACTGGAAGCAAAGCTCATAGAGAGTTGCTGATATGCTCCACAGCAAGCAGAGGAGAAAGCCTCGTGGGTGTTTTTGTGTATGTAGTAGCTCCATATCAGCCTCCAGCACAGGCAATTATGATACTGATTTTCCTTCTTCCTAGCATTGAATTTCTTACTTGATGGTTTGTCTTATTCCAGCTAGCAAGACAAACCAAGTTACACTGCAGTCAGGTTTTTTCACCTTCCCGTGCTCAAGGAATCTGTGGAAGGCCAGAGAGATTGTCTGGAGCTGTGTCATGTTACACCAGCATTAGTGGCATCAGTGTCATGGGTTTCTCCACGGACACAGACAGAAAAGCTGTAGGAAACATGTAGCCCTGAATGCTGTGTGGCATTGGGAAACATGCTGCTTCTCCTTCTCCAGCTGGCCACTCATTGCCCAAACTGGAACTCACTTGCCCAGTTACTGACTGATCATCGTTTCATGAACACACCAAGCATGTGCTGTTTCCCATGTGCATAAAATGGGGACACGTTTTTGCCTTGTGTCAGGGTTTAGCATTGCTCCCTCTAGTTGCTAGAAAACATTAACTTTTTAAGTGCTTTGAGTGTGTCATGTGCTAAACATTGCCATTTCCAGCAACCTAAACCAATCTCCTTCTCCCAGTGTGCCTGAAGTGCGATTTGCAGGAGAGGCTGCTCGACCCAGCTCTGCTTTCAGGACTGGCTGATGGCACCATGAGAGCAGCAGATCCCAGTTCTCCCTGGCACATGGCAGCCTGGCCAGCCACAGAGCTGCACAAACTCCGGGTAGTAAAGTAAGTGTTGTTCGTGCCTCACACTGGGTACCTGGGAGGTGGTGGAACAGCAGCTTCACTCTTCCTGTGCAGTGTCAACCTGGGACCTGGTAATATCATCATAAAGCACTGGGGGACTCAAAGTGCTGGTGAGCAAAACTGTGATGGGAGACACCCTCAGCCCCCTAACTCTTCCTGTCATGGAACAGCACAGCCCACATGCAGACAGGAGCACAGCCACAAGTGGTGTTAACGTGGCACTGGCACTGATGACTATGACACCATAGGTATTATTCATAAAGCAGTTGTTTCCCTCCAGTGTAAAGTTCTGTAGATTGCAGGCATTGCAATAATTCTGCTGTTCTCTCAATACCTAATGAGGCCACAGCAATTAACTGGGTATCAGAGCCTGAGCTAATTAGTTAGACTAGTAGTAAAAAAGCAAGCAAAGCATCACAGTGCTGTGTGACTTCAACTAAGGATATGCTCACTTTCCTGTCAGCAGTTCGTGGCTGGAAAGCACAGAGCATAGCACAATGAATGATGCTCTCTAGCGTCTTTTCTGAGGTTTATTTGTAGGGGGAAAAAAAAGAGTTATTTCTGAACCATGTAGTTGCTATTAAAATGATTCTCATCCTGTCAGTAGCTGAAGAGCACTAATATGAGCCATATCCTTGCAGGGCTCTGAAGTCTGAAGGAGTCTGTGAGTCTGTACTGTATGGCTTACCCTTCATCATCAAGCCCACGAGCTGCTGGCAGCTGGACTGGGATGAACTGGAGACAAACCAACACAGCTTCCATGCTTTATGTCATAGTCTTCTGGTGAGTGTATGAAAATTGCAATGTGATGGGGAGGGATCACCAGAAAAAGGAATAGTTACTGCACACCCCATAAGATCTGTCTAGCCTGCACCAGAAAACATATTTCAAAAGCTGAAACTCATCTTATGGGCCAGAGTTGTGTTTGTAAATCCTTCCAGCCAAGGTATCCACTGGAAAGATGCTACAGCACAGAAGACCTTAGAGAAGACCCTCGAGCCTATCAGAAATCCAGTGTTTGGGGATGTGAAGTGCAAAGGTCAGAGTTGGAGTTAGATGCGCATCTTTAACTGTGAAAATAATTAACCAAGGCTTGGACTGTGGAGAACTGCCCATTACTGACAAGCTGTAAAGCAAGATTGGATGTTTTTCTTAAGAACTGACTTGCATTTAATTAAGGAATACCACATACTGTCCTCAACCATACTGCAGAATAGTGTTCTTACTCTGGGGTGTGTGTGTGTGTGTGTGTGTGTGTGTGTGCCTGTGTGTGCCTGCTCCTGAGCCCCACAGCCCATGCTGACAGTGCTGAAGGAAGT